>CAEGAD010005752.1:0-53451 GCA_903067055.1 Poeciliopsis paucimaculata | reverse complement strand
TGTCATGTAACGTTAGCATACCGTACAATTATTCAGCCTGTTGTTGCCTCTATTCTATTTTTATTGCCTTTCAAGATGACATGTCTGTTCTTGGTGTTGGATTTTATCAAATAAATTTCCCTCAAAAATGTGACTTATACTCCGGTGCGACTTATATATATCTTGTCCTGCTTTATTATGCATTTTATGGCTGGTGCGAGTTATAGTCCGGAAAATACGGTAATTGTAATGTTTCAATCAATAACTGAAACTGTTACATCATTTGAAAATGGTCTCAAAAAAACCAATATTATCATTTATTACAATAACGTCTGGGACAATTTATTGTCCAGAATAAATTTGCTTAAATTTTTCATTTATTACGGTACAAAAGCAACTCTAAAAAGACAAGTTTTTAGTCTAGATTTAAAGAAACTTGGTATTTCAGCAGTTGTGCAGTTTTGTGGAAGTTTGTTCTAGATGTGTGGTGCATTGAAGCTGAATGGTCTCCTGGTTCTGGTCTGTTCTGGATCCCCAGAACCAGGAAATTGACAAAACACCAGATCTTTAATATATTTTGTGTTTTATAAACTAAGCGTTCTGGATCAGCTGCAGCTGGAGGTTTGATTTCTTAAACACTGTTGCAGTAATCAGTGCAACAAGAGATAAACATATGAATGAGTTTCTCCAGGTCTTGCTGAGATATTCGTCTTTTAGTCCTGGAAATGTTCTTCAAGCGATAGAAGGTCAACTTTGTGACCATCTTTATGTGTCTCTGAAGGTCCAGGTCAAAGTCCGTCACTACTTCCAGAATACGCTGAACCCATTAACCCAAACAGCAGAACATTTGTTCCCTGAGAACTGCCAGATACTGTCGCTGGTCATGCACCCACAGACACACAGATGGGTTGAGACTTGTTACCCACAAGACAGCCATCCATCCTCTGATAGATCATCCTCACATAAACAGACTTGTGTGCTGGCACTCACTTACAGTAAAGTCATACCAGCAGACAGGCATGCAGCCTCACATACAGTGCGACCACAAATGTTTCTCAGTGCATCACGGACCGACAAGCTGGTGCACGTCGGCGCGCTCCATGGACCCATCCAGGAATTTAAAATGAGAGCCGCACCACAAAAGAGGAAACTGAGAAACTGCTGGAAACAGAAAGACTGTCTTTTAGAGATATAGCTGAAATTGCATATCATTATGAAAAAAAAACAGGACAACTTTATATATATCTATATATATATATATGCATATATAAAACACACACACACACTTGCACCACAGCACAGGAAACTCAAATGTCAATGTGGGTACAGGGTGAATGAAAGTGGAAACAGAAACACCAGACTACAATGGGCTGGATACAGGATATGTTGAGACGATTATTTCCTATAAAAACAAGCCGGCCTTTTGGCAGGAATGAACACTGGAAAAGAAAAGCTTCGTAAAATTGCAGTTCTAATAGTGAAAACACAAAAAAATACATGTTTTATTTAGTTTCACATACTAACATGGCATACTATACTATGCTACACTATATTATACCATGACGTGCTGCTACACTGCACTACACCATACCATATTACACAACACTAAACTATCACCAAAGATCGGTATCTGCTCTGCTAACTCTAAGCTAACCACCAATCTTTAAATGCAGCTGCTACCGTCGCTGTCACGCCTGAAGGAAATCAGACATGGGTCCCCTCAGGTCAACTGCAGCTTCAAAGGCCATCAGCGAGTTCTGTTGCCAGGCTGAGGGCAGTGAGCTACAGTGTCCTGGGGCCCTTGCGCCCCAACGCGATAATGGGATTAGAGCTTCCTAAAGACAGATTAAGGGGCTCCAGGTCCCACCTTGGTCCCCTTGCCAGGTTTGGTACCTCCCATCCGCTGGACCTGAAGATTAATGATGGCAGGATGGGAATATTCTCAATATTCTCAATCTAAGCAACATGGTAGTCAAGTAAAGCAATGTCATACGTTTCCATTTCCATGGAAGATGTCCAGCATAAAGCGATGTAACCTTGTGTAGATTTACTTCCTGTTTCAAAATGTTCTCCAATAATATTTTAGGTGATTTAACTGCTTTAAAGATCACTCCAACCCTTCACTTCACCCAATTAGCCAGGGCCAGTACCTGAACCTTCTCCTTCCACAAAGCCGCTCATTGAATGCTGAAACAGTTATATTGACATTTTGACAGTTTAATGGGTTTAACAATATATTCTGGCACAACAGACCCAAACAGTCAGATTTTTGATATGGAGCAAAATGAAAATGGGTTTGACACGCCTGGTTGAGGCAAACAAACTAGAGTTTGATGAAAGTGGATTAAATAGGGTTGGTGTGAATGCAGCTTAAGATATTTTCCAATGATGAACTTTAAAGTTGCAAATGTCCTTATAACCCTTCCCATACTGATAAGCTATAACATTTCTTATGTGAGGCTAACTGTGGTTCTGTAAACACACCTCCTTAAGCTCTACAGCAGAAAATATTTGCCTTTCTGGTGGAAACCACACTTGTTGATGATCAATGAATAATCTGCATTTGCATTTCCTTTTTTAAAACCTTTAAAAAGCAAACTATGATAAGATGACGTGTAACAGCAAATGATGTAGCATGCTGTAACACAATATAAACTTTGATTTACAGACATGGTCTTAGAAGTTAAAGAAACTCTTTGCTCTTGTGGTACTTAACCTGCATCCTTGACATTTGCCAGTGAAGCAGCCAGGGTGAGATTAGGCCTCGATGGATGTCATAAACTGGTCAGTCTAAATATAGACGGGGCCACAGAGGGTGCAGTTATTGTTACACACAAACAGGCATGCATGGACTTGCTTGTCCAGGATGAAATGTACACTTGTGTCCAGAAACACACCCAGAGACAGATACATGTGTATTTTCTTTCATGCATAGCAACAATTTACAACTTCTGAGAGTGAAAACGGCTAATCGGTTGAGGTGTTTGTTTAAAATTATGGTAGAAAAGTAACAAAATGGAAGAATGATGTTTTGTAAATGGACATTAAAGGCTGGGGTACTTTGAGCGCCACAGGGGGAGAGGCCTTGTTTCCAGGACATGACTGGAGGTTTTGGCCTGCAGAGACAAACTGAGAGCTTGTCTGACATAGAGAGAAGTGGCGGAGTGGAGAAACACTGACCCCCAGTGTTTCAACCAAAAATATAAACTAAAAGGTCCAACATGAGTGTCAAAAAGAATGTTCTGCTCTTTAAAGTATTTAAAAACATATAAAAAATATATATTACATATTTAATATAGAATTTTAAAAAATTTATTTTAAAATATATTTTATAAATGTCTTTTTAAAGTATGTGTTTTTCAATATTTTCCTCCAATTATTGAGCTGATGATCTATCTGGAGTAAAGTGTTGGAGAAACTTCCTTTTAAATGATAATTATTTCAAATATCTAATTCATGCCCTCATTTTTTTTGTTTTATTTCCTTGCTTCTCTGATGTCTGTTTTAATCAGATAAGATCAGAAAGAGTAAAATCTATGAACAGAGGTGGGCAGAGTACACAAAAATTACACATAAGTACAAATTATCCATTTTGACAAAAAAATCAACAGAAGGATGAAAAGAGGAAACGTGATAAATGGAAAGAAGGAGATTAGTAGAGTAGCCAAAAATTGTACTTAAGTAAGAGTAGAACTACTTCAACAAATATTTCAAAATAAAATTACTGAAGTAAAAGTAAAAATACTCCTGAAAGTAAATTTTTTCAAAAAGTTACTCTAGTAAATGTAACTGTAAGTAAATGTACCACCCGGCTCTGTGTCTGAACAGCCTGGGGCCACAGTGTCTCGGTCCCCTGCTAGCTTGACGTTCCCCTTTCCTCCCCAGCTGGCAGAAGTTACAGCGGGCCACAATGCGCCTGCATGACGGGCCGGTTCGGGTCCTGAATGAGGGTCCCACAGCCCCGCTGAAAGGCTCCCATTGTCCGGCCCCACCTCCATCAGAGATCATTAATTATGGGCCGCGGAGCACGGCTCTGAGCCCAATGAAGTCCAACCTCTACATTCCCCTCCTGTTACAGCATAAACACGCTGATGAGGCTGAGGAGAGCCAGCTCCTCCTCCTCCTCGTGGTCTTCCTACATCCTTCTTTTCTATTCTGGTGTTTTTAATAAACCCACGCGGACTGCTGAGGACTTGGGGGAGGCAGGTTGATGGTTTTTGTATGAGAACAGGAAATTGGAGGTGATTTCTTCTCATTTCATTCTGTCCATTCAATCATCTCCTGTGGATTGCAGAGCTTAGCAGAGTAACTAGTTACTCAGTTACATTTACTTGAGTAACTTTTTTTTTTTAAAATGTACCTTTAGAATAATTTTTTCTCTTTACTTTTACTTGAGTAACTTTATTATGAAGTATTTCTACTCTTACTTGAGTAAAATTTCTGGATTTTCTACCCACTGAATGAAAAACAAACATATTTTAACCAAAAACTCATCAGACACACACCTGCAGTTTGTGTTTTTATTGAAAAACTTATGAAACTTTAAAACTTATGGAAACATTTTTCCTTTGCCTAATTTTGTTATTTCTTGGGTGGTGTCTTGAAAACACCAAGAACCACTGAAGGAACCATTTTAGTCCAAACTTAATCATCAACAGAAGATTGATCCTAAACACAGAGCAGGAAATGTCCGACAGACTAGCTGAAGAAGAGTAACGACACGATATTGTGACGGTTCAGACCTCAAGGGACTGGAAGAGGCCTGGAGAAATGAATGCCTGCAAACTCCAATGAGCTGAAGCAACATTGTTAGAACAATTCTTTAAAAACTGTTTCATCTACTGAGATAAAACTGCTGTATTATGGGTGGACAAAGCTTCTCCAGCTTGATCACCTTTATGCTAATCTGTATAGCACATTTCAGCAACAAAGTGCTTCCCTTGATAAAAACCTTACAGTCACCATTAAGTAAGCAACAAATGTTACATTTTGTCAAACCCCATCTTCTAAATCACATAATCAAATACATATCAATTATATTGATCAATATTCCAGTTATAATCAAAAGCAACTCTATACAGGTAGATTTTTAGCTTCGACTTAAATGAAGTCAGTGCTTCGGCAGTTTTGCAGTTTTCTGGAACTTTGCTCCAGATTTGTGGAGCATAGAAGCTGAATGCTGCTTCTCCATATTTGGTTCTGGTTCTGGTGATCTTTACTGTATTTTGGTGCCACTTAATTTATTCTTAATTACTTTACCAATGTGGAATCTGTTCTGTGTTTTTACATTTTAAAGTTAGATATGAATCATTTTAGAAAAATGATATATATATATAGATTTTCTTTTCACGTTTCTGGTATTAGGTTTTAGTTGTAAAGTAAAATAAGAGGGCAATGTGAATTTATTGCCTGTAAAGGTTCATGAATGATTATGTGGACGATATACTATAATGTTTGTGTAACTCAAACCTCCGCACATGTTTTGTGCTCAGTTTTGGGGAAAAATGTCAGAAGAATAACGTCGTTCGAATCCAAAAGGGATAAAATAAGAGTTCATATAATAAAACCGAAATGACATCATGTGGTTTCGTTATTGCTGTGCGCTGTTGCTCCGACCTTGGGGGATGAGACGTTACATTACACATCATTCACTAATGCGACACCACCCAAGAACAGTTACTCAACACCAAACTGCATTTCGATTCGGGCAACAAACTGCGGTCCAACAGTCAGACCACACTTCCATCTCTGGAGTTTGCTCCGTATGTTCATAGCAACTCTGCGAGTTTACATCACAGTGAGCCGCTTTGGGCCGAGCGAGTCTCACTTTCCTCAGAGAAACCTCATGTGCTCGGAGTTTATGAGGCCCGGGCTGCGATCGGGTTTGTTTTTGAAATGTCATGTCATATTTACTGAAGTTTTTTTAATCCATTCAAGGATCTGGATTCAGTTGAAGGCTCTTCATCTGAAACTGTTCTTCCTCAAAGGGGTGAATAATTCATCCCTAAAGTGAAACACGTTGCACATTAACTTATTCCAACGTAACTTTTACTGAAAGTGAAGACGGAAAGCGAAAGAAGAAACATTTTAAATGCGGCTGATGAACAGCTCTGCCAGTGTTACGTCTTTTGCATATGAGATTTGAATACGATCAGCATCTCAAGGTCACAGTGTCACACTGAGCTCCATGTGAAACGCACTTTAATTTCATATGGTCCGGGAAAAACTGTTTGGCTAGGCCGGGGTTGTCCAAAGTGCGGCCTGTGGGCCATTTGTGGCCCTCACAGTGATTTTGTGTGGCCCCCAACTGCAAAACAAAAATGGTATACATTTGGCCAACAGATCCAGATGGAATTTTAAAACATGATTTTTGTACAAATTATTCATCTTAAGACCTAGCTTTAAGAAAACCACATTTTTCCAGAGACTTTACCTGAAAAGTCTGTACCAAAATCAGCTTTTATTTAATTTTTATTAAACCTGGGTAAATATACCTGGCGTTTTGAAAGAAAGTGACCCAAATTCTGTTCTTGTTACTGAAAATAAAGTTTGTTTGATCGATACCAAAAGAAACTGAAACTAGATGCCTTTTTTATTCAGCAAAAGCGCAAAATATGTACTGGCGTATGAGAGTCATTGAAGAGAAAAAAGGAGTAAATTTCTGCCAAAAACTTAAAATTTTGAGAAATTTCAGTTCAGAAATGTTCAAATGTCAAAATTTCTTTCATTTTGAAACTCAGAAAATTAAAAAAAAAAAAATTTTAATTACTAAATTTCCTACGTTATTGGTGAACATTTATTCTGTCTTTATCTTAATATTAGTATTCACAATGGCCATAGTACACTGTCATAAAAAAACATTTCAAGTTTTGGATATACAATAAACAAAATTTACGCTACTTTAATTGCTTAATTTCACGTTGTTGGTTTTTTTTTGTTGTTTTTTTGAGTCGACAATTTTGGCCCATGTGACAAAAAGTTTGGACATAGATAAGGCGTCCATAGATAAGAGTTGCATGAAAATGATAGAAGTGTGAGAATATGAACTCATCACAGTTCTTTAGGTTGTGGAAGAACCACAATATCGGTTCTGTTGGACCTCAGTGCAGCGTTCAAGACTGTTCACCATAGCATGTTATTAAAGCAACTGGAGTCACTTACAGGCAACTTTTCAACAACAAACATGAGCTCGTTTTAATTAAATAATTCCTTTATATCTATTTTAAAAATTACTAGCTCCATTGGAAGATTATTTCACTCATGTAACTATCGAGGGGCATTTCGCCGTTACCTAGCAACCCCAGCCAGGCCCAGTACGTCACCTAGCAACCAAGTTCCATTTCCACTGGCAGATTATTTCACTTAAAACATGACATTTTTCTCCATGCTATAAGTGAAAGAATCTATCGATGGATGTAGAACTTTTTCATTTATATAAAGCACTTATTGACTTAAAATAAGCTCTTAAAAAAGTTAGTCTTGTTTCAAGTGTATTAAGATATTTAAACTAGAAACTAGACAAAAATACCTGGTAAGCTTTGTGTTTTAAACAATCGCATGATAAATTTAAATGAGCTCAATTCATATTTTTTGAAGGGCAATTTTGTTTACTGGAACATCATGATCCATTTTATTCATGGCTTGGATGTGTGTGATTTTTTATTCTCATTTATTTTTGGTCGTTGGGTTTTTGTTTGTGTGTTTTTGGATATTGAAAAATATCTTCTAGTTCCACAGTGAGGTGATCTGTACAAAATAAAACAATATATTAGTTGAAAATTGTCTTAAAACAACATCATGACTTATCGCATCAATTTCTGGGACAATTCATTGTCCAGTAAAATGTGTTATTCTGACAGGCCTAGATATAATAAAAGAATGATAGGTAAAGTAAAATACATTAAAGAAAGGCACTATCTATTTGTGAATATGTTTGAAATAAACTAAACTAAAAAAAATTTTTTAAAAAAACATACTGAGGAATGAAAACCAAAGACGATAAATCCCAACATAAAGCAAAACACAAATTCTAAATTCATAAAGCTGTAATTTCGCTTGTTTATAAATGCAGCCCGCACTTTTCAGAATGATATATCCTTGAAAAAGGTTCATCTTCACAACTCGTTTCTACTTAGTGTTGCACCATCATATAAAATCCCAAGTAAATCCTCTAAAGTTTGTGTTTGAAATGTTACAAATTGTAAATAAAAACGTACTTCAGGCCTCTGGAATGCAGATATGCTGAATAATATCTCTGACCTCAGAAAACATAATTAGGAGAGTTATCATTTTTCCCCTTAATCATGAAATTCCTCTCCTCCTTTCCCTCCTCGCTCTGACCCATGGCTCTTTTCTTCCCCCAGAGAGGAGGTTACATAACATATTTCCAACACTCCCCTGTCGACACACACACACACACACACACGCTCCTGCAACACTTCATCAGTTCCTGCCCCTCGTTGCTCCTCTTCCCCCTCACTCTATCCTCACACAAACACACACATCACACACCTGTCAGCTGTGAAATATTTCTCCCAGATCTCCTCGACTGGACACTGAACAGACTCTGGTGTGCGTTGAGAACCTTCTCATGCCCCAGATACTTCTCCTTTTCCCTTTTCCACACCAGCGCCATTGCTCCCCTGCCCTCTCTCCTTTCATCTCTCAGACAAACACTCGCTTGCATTAATCAAAGCCCCCCACCCTTCTGCTTCAGTAGTTCTGCTTTACATCACTGATTGGGGATGTGACACAGCCCCCCCTGCTCTATTGGTGTAACTAAAAGCAGCACTAAAGTAAAACTATCAACAAAAATAAGCGTTGCAGTAAATGTTATACAGGCATTTAGCAAGTTTTTGTACTTCCATTTAACTCTTAACTGCTTCTAAAAAACAGCCCAAGTTTTTAAAAAACCCACCCAGATGTTGTTTTGCCACAAACAACATCTGGGTTTTTGATTGTTAGGCTATATTCAACGTGCAATGTGCCATTACCTAGTAACCCAAGCAGAGCTCCAGCATGTTTGTTCAGCTGGTTTTACCACTGTATGGACTGTACAATGGCTGCTAGAAAAGACAAGTTTTTTGTTGTTCTTGACTTATCATTCAGAAACCACTTGTTGCATTCTTGTTGGTTGTGCAAGAGGCTCTACTAATGCTTTTCAAAGATGTCTGGTAGGACAAATGTGCATCTGTTAACAGCCATTTTCATGTGCGAGTGTAAACGTTTAGTTTCCAGCTTATTTGGATTTAAAGTGACAAGATTATCTCAGAATGATTTTATGCAAAAAATGTAATGAACATGTTTTGATTTGACTGTAGAGCTAGTCTAACCTGTTCAAGGAAATATAATAGATCACCTTTAAAGCTTCAGTATTTAACTTATAAAAATATCCGTATATATTTTTTACATATTTGTTAAAACTGTTGCCATGTTGTGACAGTTCAATATGAGACAGATAATATGTGGGGGGAATAAATCATGCTCCTTCAACTTCTCCAAGTAGGTGGAGGAGAAAAGACAATCAGAGCCCAGAGGAGGGTCTTAGCGCTGTCAATTATACCCCTGTGCGTACCGCTCACCCTCTCTCCCTTGCGCTCTGCTATGATGCAGCTATTTCTCAGTCAGCGACGCCTGTTGTGAATGCTAAGGCTAGTTAGCATAGCCACCGATGACAGAGGTGAGTTGTTTCTCTGCTATTAGCACATTTAGCAGCGCATTCAAAATGTTAACAGTGCTAAGACCCCCCTCCTGGCTCTTATTGGCTGCATTTCTAGAGATTGAAGTTTTTACGTATCAGTCTCATATTAAATTGTCAGAACATGGTCACAGTTTTAACAAATTGTTAAAACTGTTACATAGAGTAAAAGTTACATAGAGTAATTATCTTAAAAACACACACACACACAAACACAAGCTGTATCAAACTGTGAGTGGAGCCCCACAGCTTCACTAAAAGGGTGTGGGCGGTTTGGGGGTTGACACCAAGGTCAGCCATGTCAGCTCTGGGCTGCAGTGGGTGGTGTTTAGGGGTTGTTTGGGTGAAGACAATAGGACTCCCTGACACCTGAAGAGAAAAGATGCATGGCAAAGAAGCCAGAAATGAATGAGCGGTTTGTCACAGTTTTCTGAGAAGCAGTGTTGGGTTTTCGCTGGGAGGCGTTGGGGAGCGGGAATCCTTTTGTGGATGACAATTGTATTGAAATATGATGTTCCCGGGGAGGCGTTTGTAAGGAAGGTATTCGCTAGTTAATAACAAAGTGCAAGTGAGCATAAATAATGGTAAGAATGAGATTATAACAAATAAAATAGCACCGTTTATTTTTAAAAGTTTGCTTTGTCCGTAACTGAATGAAAAGCATCTACAATTTTTTTAAAAACAGTATTCTTATCTTTTTATATTTTGACATTTTAAAACCACAAAATTCTATGCTCTTTATCTGGATTTTATGTGAAAAAAGCTCGTGTGTGCATCTATATTTGGCCTAATTTAATCCAATATCCATAAAATCAAAACCAATCCCTCAATTTCTACTGAGGTACACAAAGGAAGTTGTTCGATCCCTCTTAGACTTTAGAGGAAGCAGTGTCTCATTTCGAACGAATAACGTCATCAAATTTTTCCTTCAGCTGATGTAACGCAGGATATTTGAGGGTAACACTTTGACGTGTTGTAAATAAGACTGTCATGACACACTTTAAAAATTATGTAGCTTTATGTTATTAAAGCTAAAGTTTAATCAGTAATACTTTTAGAACAAATTTATGTCAGATCATAATTTCTTGGTTAATGTTACGATGTCAGAACAAAGACATTTACAATAATATTCATTTTAAAGTGTCATGATTTTTGTTTCTGCCAAAGCAACTCAAATCTATTTTTTCTTCTATTATGCTTCAAAATTACAAATGGCCCTAAAATGTTATTAATGCATACAACACTTGGTAGTATAGAACAAGTTCTTTTTTAATTTTCACGTGTTCGACATCATTACAGATTCTGAAATCTATACTTTCAGAATCTGTAAGTAACTCAAAATGCCTTGAGTAGATGTGTTGACATTTACCAAACAACACATATGAACACAGAAAACAACAAGTCTGTTATATTTTAACATCTTGTGTTACTGAGGCATAATTTCAAGTTAGATGGCCGTGACTGTTTGTTAAATGGGTTAAGTGGCCTTCAGCACAAAAAAGATTGTGAAAGTGCTGTAAAATGATCCAGAATCATGGAAGTTTGATGTCTACCGCATCTCTTCAACATTAGAGAGAAACCTCTTCAGTAATAAACCAAATGTCTTCGTTCCTTCACCATTACATGAACCAGAATTTTCTCGGTACCAAACATCCTCATCATCAGCTAGAGACATTCAGAAAGAGGCATTAGAAAAAGCTTCATCCTAGAGTCAAGTTTCTCAAACACAAAGGCTCATTTAGCAAAGCAAATGGGATGTTATGCCCAAACGGTGCAGTTCCATAACGTTAATGTGGTTGTGCCTTGCTGCCTTTCAATTCATTGTTATGGTTTAACTAACCATTGCTTCACTGGGTCCTGGTGCCACTGAACTCAGCAGTTCCACTTTTACTGAAAAAACTTGAAAATCCTCAGAAACTTTCACTTTTCCTCTTTAAGTACTTTTGAGAAGAGCTGCAGTCATCTTGATGGTCTGGCTGTTGACTCCACTAGTGCTTTATGTTGTTAATTTGTGATGAGGATTCCTTATCCTTCATTTAAGTCAAGAGTTAAATTGTTTCATAAACCAAAAAGTGTTTTCAACATGAATTTTAGTAAGCTATTGAAAAAGAGATAAGATTTAAAATATGTCAAAGCTGCATTTAAAAGTTTGAAAGCCAAAATTAATCAAAACATAGATGATATTTTAAAAATGAATCTTCTAGTTTA
This sequence comes from Poeciliopsis paucimaculata, assembly GCA_903067055.1. NCBI lineage: Eukaryota > Metazoa > Chordata > Actinopteri > Cyprinodontiformes > Poeciliidae > Poeciliopsis > Poeciliopsis paucimaculata. The sequence continues at coordinate 41,567 of CAEGAD010005752.1, read as the reverse complement.
TGTTGGACTTGGATTTGGTCAAGAATGTCATTAGCAAATGACATTCTTTTGCTAATGACAAAAGAATGTCATTTGCTAAAAGCTAAAGCTTTTAGCAAATGAGCTAACTGTAGCTCAGTGCTACAGTTAGCTAAAAGTGATGTTTCTTTACTTTTCGGTAAAGAAAAGTAAAAATCAGGTCAGATGATTGTAGAGAATTGAGGGAAACTCCAGAGTTCAACTTTTGAACCACTCTGCTTGCACTCAGTTTTCTCTGACAACATTTAGCCCAGCTCAGTGTTATTGTCTCACCACACAGTTTCGTCTTTGTAGGGAAGTTGAATCTCCCGCGAAGTGAAATGTTTCTTCAAATGATTTGAAAAACTACCCAAATATAAAACATGAAACTTCAGCATCCAGACACCAACAAAGAATGAAGCATTGAATGCAGATGTTTCAGTGGTATTGAGTGTGTTGGGTTATTTTTCGATGCTGAAATAAAACCAGCTTCAGGAATTATACTTTCCGTTCTGCGATGGGGAGATTTACACTCCAATTCAGAGCGTCACTGGAAAATTATTGAAAATAATATGTTTCACTTGTGTTTCAGTGCATTAACATGTGCTACCGTCATTAGGTTTTTTCCCATGCCTCATTCTTTGCTTATTATCATGAGTTTAGCTAAACCTTTTTTTTTTAAAAGTGGGGGAAGGAGAGCGTCGCTGGGTTTGCTAGGTGTGAGGCTGAGTCCAGCACAGACTGGGTGGCACACCGAAAATAGAGACGGACTTAGCTGAGAGCCTGGTGGTCCATCGACTGAACCCTCCTGATGGAGAGATGAGGAACAATGTTTAGGGCAGCTGCAGGCTGGCACAGAGCTCACTCAGACTTGGCAACTAAATAAATAAATAATTTTATTACAGGCAGATGATTCTTTTTCAATATCAGTGGGAACAACCTTAAAAGCCAGCAACAAACTGGAAAAAAGCTAAATCTTATCAAGTAACTTTGGTCTTGATTCTAGTACAAATATCAGTAAACTTGAAATAAGGCAAAACTTAAGTGACTTTTCAGCTTGTTTTAGCTCAATAATTTCTTAATAATGATGAAAAAGTTCTATTTCCTCCAGCATATTATTTTAAATGGGGAAAATGTAAGTGAAATAATCTGCTAGTGGAACAAATACTTACTTTAGACGTAAAATTCAAAATGAATATTCAATATAGGGCAGGATGATATGGCTGAAAAATTTATCACAATATAAGAGTTTCACATCAGACTATATCGATAATTATTGATTTTTGTTTTGTTTTAAACATCTGAAATATTGCCAAACTGGTGGTGTTACCTTTCCTGTTTTCCACTGTTTTCATTACACGCCATTGTCATTCATTTTCGAGCAGTTATGAGCCACAAAGCTGCTGCTGTAGAACTTACTCAACAGGTTGTTGCTAGGTAACCAAAGAATTAGTGAGTTGCTAGGTAACCAAAGAGTGAGTGAGTTGATTCTTCCAACCTAGCTTAGCTGGCTGGCAGTTATGGCTATTTTATATCAGTTCGAAAAGCTAATAAATAGATTAATAAACAAAAACAAAGGGTTTCATATCTATTATTTCAATATGTTTTCATTAGTTTTATAAACATGACATAGTCCAGGTTATAGCTTTTCCCCAATAATTATTTATTCAACAAAAATGTTTTCGCAATTTCAGTTTTTGTTGTTTTGTTTGTGTTGGTTAACTGTAATAACCTTGCTCACTGGTGGTGGTGTAAAGGGGGGAGGGGTGCGAGGCCCAAAAAGGGCAACAGAGGTCGGCGAGGGGCCTGAATGAGTGGCGTACTGTAGTTTGCATCTCTAAAAGCCAGCTCTGACAAAAAGAGAAGCGTCCTTTCCCCTGGCTGACCCGATAATGCATGGCAGGACCCAAATAGGGGCGCCATGCTAATGAGCGCATGCGATTAATGGGGAGAGGAGTTGGGGGCATGTATTGGTTCTTAATGAGAAGTGAAGCAACCCCCCGGTTTCCCAGCAGCGAGCTGGTTTCTGAGGGTCACTCCAGGCTGTGCTGCACATTAATGATGGACCACATACCAATGGATAGCAAAGGGTGTGTGTGCGTGAGTGTGTGGAGGGTTAACTAAGACAAAAGTAAAGCTGTGGAAAAATGCTAATTCACCATTGGCTCGGAAAAGGGTGGTGGTGATGGGGGCCATTGGAGGAGGAGGAACCAAAGAGTAGCGTGTGAGGGATATTTTTGAGACGGGGGCTTGTGTGTGAGTGTGTGTGTGTGGTTGTGGGCACAACAGAGAGCTGGAAACAAAGGCAGCGAAGGCTCGGACTTCGGGCCTCCTGCGTAGAGAAACTAAACCTCTGGCTGCATGCTGCTCTCATTTAAAGTCTGGGAGCTCATGATGGATTCAATCCAGAGCCAGTTGGAAAGCGAGATAAATACAGAAACAGATCAAACTACCAGGATCTGAGAGGACTACAGTCCTCCATGGTGAAAGTCTGACTCCATCACAAATAACGTGAATGATTTTGATTATGGATCATGAAGATTTTACCTGTTCTGAAGGGCTTCTACTCCACTTAATGCAGTTTAATCCCAAGATCCCTGGTCATCGTTTATCGTCTATAGCTGCTGATCTTTGCTGGATAGAAGCACTGAACCGAGTGTACTTTGTGTGAACATGAGAAAGGGAGTGAAAAATATTAAAGCTCAGGTAAGAAACGGCAAAATCCTGAAGAACTGGGGTTGGTACAACTTCTGTGGAAATTGAAAAATTCAGTCTAGTTTCTCTGTTTCTAATCCTTTGAGGTGAGACTGCTCTAGTTTCATAGGCCTGCTTCTTTTATCAAGCTCTCTTTTTCCAAAAGAAAATATCGAAATTTTTACAATAAACTTGATTTCTCTGCAAACATTAATGCTAAACTTGTTCATTTGTTTGGTTACACTCAAAACATCTGATAAAACCAGAGATAATGAATCCAACTTCCTTCTCCTTTCTGCTACCAAAGCATGACTTTCATCAAATATTTAAATTCTCAGTTTCAACTTAGTGTAACATAGATGAAAGACAAATTATGTCTATGAAAAAGGAAATGTATCTGGTGTAGGGTTTAAATCTAATGGCGTATGCTTAGCCCGAACACGCACACATGTAACCAGAGGAGTACAAAGTGGTTTTGTGTACTTTCAGGTGGTTCCAGTCTGATTTTTGCTGACCCACTTTCTCTTTCAGCCCGCTACACTGAAGGATTCACACCCTGGAAATAGCTGGCATCCACAGAGGGAGGGGGTAAAAGATGAAGGGTATGAGAGGCTACTGTAATAGTGTGATTAATGAGCCAGTGTTATGGCAGCACCACAGAGAACAAAGAGACTAATCTACAGCACATGGGGAGTGGAAAACACTGCACATACCAGAGGGAGGATCTAAAATCGCCCTCTCGTATGTCTGTTGGTACGAACTGGGGCTGGAGAACACCGGACGAGGACATGTTGATGGGGATTCTTGGCCTCTAATGTTGTGTTGCATAATATAAACTGAACAGAGTGTTCCTCCAATATTAGAAAAGGAAAGAGCTCATAGAGTTCAGAGTGGATGAAAAGATTAATGTGTATTTGTGGGAACCGATGGCGATTCAAGTGTTGCTGAATGATGTCTGGTTAATCTGGAGGGTTGAGGAGCTTCACCTCTGTCTGCTTGTCTCGTGGTTGCAGGTGCGTTTCTAATAAGAACTCTGCAAAATCACAAAGTCCTACCAAGTATTTTTAAATAGCCTTGTACATTCGCAAGACCAAACTAACTTACAAGTTACTTTTCTGACCTTGTATTAAGATAATAATTTCTTAATATTGATTTTAAAAAGTACTAGTTCAACTGGCAGATGATTTCACTTATAACAAAGCATTTCCCCAGGTTATAAGTTAAATAATCTATCAATGAAACTAGAACTTTGTTATCAATATTAAAGAATAACTATTAAAACAAGCTCAGAGAAGCAACATGTAAGTTAGTTTTGTCTTATTTCTAGTGCACTAAGAAACTAGACCAAAATACTTGGTAAGATTTGTGTTTTGGCAGTGAAAAGCAGTCTTGGTCAGTCACTTTAATTTGAACTCACAAAGGAGGTCTGGAATAAAAAAAATCAGGCACAATAAGGTTGGGTTTTGTTGGGTGTTATTAAAGTTTTCTTGGCATGTCTTAAGAGACTAAAAGACTCCTTACGCTTAGTGAAAAGCGCAAGGAGTCACCAAATTTCCATAAACAAGATCTTAGGGAGCTACAACATAGTAGCAAATCTGAGTTTGTGTGTATGTGTGTGTGAGAGAGAGAGAGAGAGAGAGAGATCTGGGTGGAGGCACAATTGGCAATCCAATACGTCAGACCAGTGCTCACTGGTGTTAATTGGTCATAGAAAATTTTAAGCAGGACTGACCACATCAGCTTTGTTCCTAAGCTAGAACTCAAATTGCGTAAGAAAAAACATTAAAATACTCTTATGAGTCTGGTTGCCATGACAGCAGCATCCTGCCAAGGCTCTCCTGACAAAAAACTACAAAACAATCTCTGACAAGCAGCTGAAGATACCAAACTCTGCAATGGGCCGAGTCTAAGTTTAGCCTCAAGTCTCTTAGTGGCAAGCACAAGTCAAGTATTAAATTTCTGTAGGGTCAGTTCAAGTCAGGTATCAAATTTGAGGGGCCAAACCTAGACTCAAGTCTTTGATGGGCAACTCCAAACCAAGTCTCAGGTGTTTAAGAGGCAAGTACAAGTTATGTCTCAAGTTAACGAAAGTCAAAACCAAGTTCCAATTCTTTAAGAAGAAAGTCCAAATCAACTCTTAAGTCTTTTAATAGTAATTACAAGTCAAGTTTAAAATCTGAGGAGCAAGTTTAATGCAAGTCTCAAGTCATGAGGAGAAAGTCCAGGTCTCAATGAATAGATTCATTCAAGCCTAAGGTCTTCGAGTAGCAAGGCCAAGTCAAGTTTCAGGCCATAAGCAGAAGGTTCAATGACCCTGACTCATAGACTTGAGCTAGGGTCTCAAGTCTATGAGGGACAAGTCCAAACCAAGCTCCAATTCTTTAAGGGAAATGTCCAAATTAACTCTTAAGCCTTTGAGTAGCAAATTCAAGTCATGAAGAGAAAGTCCAGCTCAGGTCTCAAGTGTATAGGAGTCTAATTCAAATCTGGAGTCTTTGAGGGGCAAGTTTCATGTATAGTCCAGATCTCAAGTCATTAAGGGAAAACTCTAGATCAAGTCTGTGGTGTGTTAGGGACGAATACAGGTTATGTCTCCCATAACCTGTATGGGAGACATACAGGTTATGTCTGTATGTTTTTCCTTAAGCAGGTTTTGCATCTGCACCAGTCTCAAGATGTACGTTTCATAGGCCTTATGCCGTAAGCAAGAATGCCACAATAAACTCTTGCAACGTCTAGCAAATACCACCACATCAGCTGCTTCAATAAGGCAAAGCCACTGAATCAGACTGATGGCTCGAATCGGTCTGATTCAGTGGAGGTGAAATCTAGTGAAGCAGTCAAAGAAACACGTGAAACTGGAAGAGTTGAAAGACAAACTCTACCTCTTCCTGTTTAGACAGATACCAGCAACGGAAGGCCAACTAGAACCACAACATCCCACAATCAGAGACGCTATGATTATCTGAATGTGGGATGTGTTGTATCGAGTGTCTAGTCAAAGGTTCTTGTCTTTTATTTGCATTTTGAACTCAGGCTGACCTATGGGAAAGCTAATGTTACCTTTTCGCCTGGCAAATAATATCTGATGTTTTTAGCTGTGAAACCGGAGACAGAAACCATAAAGTAAAGTGAACAAGGACACATTTAAAACAAGATATAAATGCAAATACCCACTACTCCAATTTCATTATGCAATAATACATTAAAACAAGCTATAAATAAACCTTAAAATGTCACCTTTTTTTTCCCCCTCTTTGCTATTTTGGTTTATTATATCTTTAGCTTGTAATCTAATTTGTATTTATGTGTGACAGGAATTTGTGAACTTTATATTAAATAAAGATAGATTGCTCAGAGTGATTTACATTTTTACGATATGTCGCAGAGCTTTGAACGTGTTCTTATAAAAGCTGTGTTTTGTTGATCCCATAAACTTTGGCATCAGGTTTCTCTGGGTAACTGAGTTTGTCTCCCCGTTTCTTTTATGGGGTTCTGTCTTGTCTGCAGGTCCAGTTGGAAACAGTCTCCTGCCTGGCAGAGAATGAAAGACTTCCCTGCACGTTTCATCCCCAACGGCCCAGAGTTGCCGCTGAACCGACTTTCACTCTGGGCCTCCGGCTCCAACTCTTGCTGGTGGGCTTAGACCTGCTTCAAGGTCCCCTCTGTGATGTGGGCTGTCCAGTGAAAGCAGACGCTGGCTGGATTCCTACCCCAGTTTCCCCTCTGAGTCTTTATCTTTCACAGCTTTGGCTGAGGTTGAGGAATTGCCTGAGTGGGTTAGGTTACAACCTGTCGCTGGTACTCCATCCTTTGCATTCATGTTAGAAGAAGTTGTTTTGTAACAAAAGTCACAAAACATTTTCTCAGAAAACATTTTCTTTTAAAGTTGCTTACCTTCTGTTTTTCTTAATGCTTGTACAAATATGGAAAATTCAAGGCTGTGAATAGAAAACATTGAATTATTGGAAACCAAACTGTAATTATATATTGAAGACAAAATGGGGTAAAAAGAGTTTGAAATGCTTTTTCTATTGAGTATATGAGCAGATATGACAGCCAGAAGTTGTTAATCGGATTAACTGACCATTATCAAAGTGACCACCTCTATAAAAGCAAGACTTTTGGCGGTTTTCTTGTCTGGAGCATACAGTTGCATGCTAATATCATGTTAAAATGGAAAAACAAGTGGCATTTGTCATCGTCTGTTAATCTGAGAAAGGTCAGAAGGTCATCTTTCTCGGAGAGAAATCTTATTTGCAATTGGAACAAATTGAAGACAGCGGCCAATCTTCTTTGAACCAAACAAAGAAAATGCTAAAAACCAACACAAGCTCCATCTGAGACTCTGGAGAAGTGGTGTCAAAACATTTAACTCTCTTGTTTAACACACCTGGATCAAATGATGGCTCATTAGAAGGTCTAAGAAGAACACTGACATGCTGAGGAAGTTATCACCACTAGGAAGAGAGCTAAAACTCACAAGATGCTGGCCCTTCAGGACCGATGGGAATGATGCAGATTTAAGTTTATGATAAGATCGTTTGAAAAAGACCAAACAAGTTTTTTTTGGGAAAGAGTTGCTCTTCTCAAATTAGTTACATCCGGGTGAACGAAAAGATTTCTCGCATTGTGTCTCTGTCAATATTTGAGACCAAAGTGGAAAAGTGTGGCCATAATGAAGAGGTTCAGATTGGGGCTCGTTTTGCAAGCACTGAGCACCTTCCAGTCTATAAGTTGACCTTAAAGTCATCAAATGCTGATTAAACTTTCATCTGAAGTTTGGACCAAATGAGTCACCAACAGGTCAGCCCTAACCCTAAAGGCGGAAAAAAACATTCATGTTGCAGCGGCGCAGTCAAAGTTCTTACCTCAGCCAAAGTGAAATGCCGCTTTGGGATGTTGCAAATCTCAATGAACTGGAGCGGCAATGCGAGACTCATACTCTGACTGTGTCATGTGAAAACACTTTTTCCTTGCCTGCCTGATTGCGTTGTGACTGCAGCTGATTCATCCCTGATGTAACCACTTAGATGTCCCTGACCTTAAAGGTGCACCAATTTATTCTCTCATGTTTGAGCCAGCCGCTCTGCCTCGTTGTCACAACAAGACTATTACAAGCTGTTACACACAATAAAACATTACTGTGCAATTAAACGCAGTCTATCATATTAGCATAAAATATTTAAACAAATCTATGCTAAACTGAAACAGGCGAGCACTTGTTTAATGGATCATTGATAAACAAAAAAAGACACGTTGTAAAATGGTTCATAGCTGAAGAACATTTATATTACGCTCAGTGTGTGATGTGCAAAAACACGGATAAGCTCCACATCCACACAGATTCCTCTCAGTCATTTCACTCTTGAGGTCATGAAGCTGTTTTTCCATCACTGGGTTCTTAGCGTGACATGGCGATCCAAACAGCAATGAAATATTACTTGAGCCCGGGTTATTAAAACTGTTATTAGCATGGCCAATTGGGGCCAAACAGGACCTGACTGTCACCCTAATGACAGGGTGTGCTGAGGGTTGGGGGAGAGAAGAGGGGCGGTGGGCTGCTGAAACCTCTGACCATCATCCAGCAAACAGCTTTAGTAGATCCCCCACTATTACCATTCATCCCCCCACCGCCAACCACCCTCTTATCCCCTCTATGTGCTGGGAACTCTCTGGTTCCTTGGCCACATGAGGCACATAAAACTGTGGTGTTGCCATGCAAAGCCACAGATATATAGGAAAACAAGAACAGACCCCTTTGCACCAATAAGACATGGAATCTGGGTAAACAAGACCAAAAAAAGACAGATCCTTAAGCAAGTAATAATTTAATACAGATGACTAAACAATGAGAAGAATGACTAAAATCATTTTTATGTCAGTTGAAGGGAAAACTTAAAAGGGTCCTTCCTGAATCACAGATGGAAGGACCTGTGATTTTGTCCAGGTTGGTACTTCTGCTTCCTTCCACGGTCTAAAAATACACAATGATGATTCTAAACTTAGCAACCAGTGAGTCTGGTGACACAATTTCCTGTCTCGTTATGCAAGACGGTGCCCTGAGAAACACCTTACGAGGGTCAAAACGTGAAAATAAATTAGATTTTGTTAAATACAAACTGCCATGGCATCTTTAAACGATCAGTTTGGATGCACTCCTGTTAGGATTCCTACATAGTGTCTCCAGGTTAAGGTCAGTTGTTTGGGGACTACAGTATTCAGCTAGCCAAGGCAAAAGGCTTTGTTTACAGAACGATGCTGTACCGACAGAAAGTACCAACAAAACAGTCGGTACTTTTAGATGTTGATAAACAAAAATGGAGTGGAGTCAGATTTCAGCGATTGTAGGATTTCTCAAAATCCTACAACCACGAGTTATTTCTCCTTTTAGTATTGATTCATTCATTTGTTTTGATCATAGATATGCAGAATGCCCTGTGCTATTGTCAACTTCCTGCTTTTGGAGCCTTTTCTGGTTCACATATCCATTCGAATCACGTCAGAGTTCACATCAACCAAACCAAGGCCGAGGTTTGTAGGTGGACCAGAGTTCCCTTTTTTGATCTGCATCAGTTTGATTATGCATGCACACTTCCCCAAACAAACTTTACTTTCTAGGTAAAGAAACTAGAGTTTGATTAAAGAGGACTAAAGCTGGTATGAATGCACCATTATTTATTTTGGACATTAGAAAAAGCCACCATATTTAGTTTTGCAATAAACTCGGTCTGCTCCATCAATTTAAAAAAGCTTTCACAAAGAATATTTTTTAAATGTTCCTTTTGCTTTCCCCCTTTTCCCTTAATTATCATTACTGACTGACATCTCACCAGAAACTGGCCTTTAGTTTTTAGTATTTTAAGCTGGGCTTTCATTTTCGTCACATCAGGAAATGGAGTGGATTTAAACCAATATACACAAGGGCTCCTCTATGAAATATGACCCCCAAAACAAAGCAGTCCCTTCACTACCCTCCCAAAACCTCAACCAACACACCTCAGTGGTATCCCCTTCTGAGACATGCACTCTCACCAGGCCCTTCACCTTCTCCACTTCCAACATTTAATCACTCACATAAGATTTCTGGAGGTGGGAGGTGAGTTGGGGGTGAGATCCTCAGACAGTTTGCAGGGTGAACCCAACCAAACGTGTGCGAACACATGTGCCCCCTACATTCTACCCACAAATCTTTCCTTACTCTGTTTATTTGGCTTCAAGAATGATGGTTGTCACAGCCAATAGCCTGGGCTAGCCACAGATTTACTCCAGGTGGCACTTTAGCTATTGTCCAGCTCAAGAAGCTGCCCTGACCCTTAACCCCTGACCGTCGGGGGGGTCTTCTCTGTGCCCTGACAAGAGGATAAGAATGGAGTTGTGTGTGGAGGGGAGAGGCGACATGGGGATTAGACCAGACTGAGAGGTTTGTGTGTGGAAACGGATACTCCCACAACTCCAGAGCGCCTGACCTCGCAAACCCATCTGAAGGCCATTTAAGTGATGCTAAGACGAAAGAAAAACTCAAGTTTATATCTGCCTCCTTCAGAGTTTTTTTATTTATTCACACTGCTTAATTCATTACATAAAAAAGCAATGATGTATCTTCTGCAGCATAGACATTGGAGTACAAATATTGGATGAATCCTTATTGAATCTGTTCAATTTAAAGGTGTTTTCACACCTAATTTAGCCACTGAAGGAAACGACACATAAACTCTGAAGACACTGAGTGTAACTTCCTTCTTTGTGAAATGTAAACAAAATCAGAGTGGTGTCACATTTTAGCGATTGTAGGATTCATTTTTTGTCTTTGGTAAAAGACCATTTGTGGAGCTACCTCTAGAGCGTTTGTTTTGGTTATATTTACCCAGAATGCCGTGCCCTGTAGTCCACTTCCTGCTTTTGAACCGGTCTGGCTTTCACATATGCAAGAGACCCGAGTTCACGTCAATAAAACCAAGAAAGAGGATTGTAGGTGGACCAAAAATCTTACTTTCAAACTATTGTTTCAGTTTGACTAAACAGGATTGCTTTGAATGAACCCTAAAGCAACTATCTTGAGCTCCTTCAGAATGGCCAGTATTACAATCATATTTCTTTTGCATTTAACACCAGAAAGCAGTGGAGTTGAACTGTGATGCATTATGTTGACGGTGGTTGCTATAATTTCTACTTCTTCCACACATTCACTAGTGTCCAGTCTTTGGTTTTAATTGGTTTTCTGGGTTGGTCCACAGCTTGTATGCTCAGTTACAGCCTGCTGTGGTTCATAGTCAGATAGTTCACATGCAAGCTGACCTTTGCACTACCCAAGCACTCAGGTTTAAATATAGACTGGGCATTTGTGACACATGACGAGGGATTAAAGACATGTTCATACCTCTAGTCTAGGTTCAGTGCTATTATAGGTTGTTTTAGTACAGAGCTTTGTGAAATAAACTTTTTAACATGGTAAAACCACCAACTCTGATGAAGTTTACTGAAATTTTATGTGGCAGACCAACATAGCATTATACATAACAATGAAAGGAAAAGGCAACACAGTGTTTGGTGTTTTTGAGAGTGTGGTTTACTCTGCTACCCATGAATAAAATTTAGTGCAGCCATCACCACTGAACACATCATGCCCAGAGTGAAACCTGGTGGTGGCAACATCATGCTTTTGGGGAGTGTCTCTTCTTTAACAGGTTTTCACACACCTGAAAAAAAAAAGTGAAAAGTTATTCTACTTAGGTTTTAAACAAGTTTTGTATTTGCAGAGCATTTAAAAAATAATTAATCCTTTCCCTCTACAGTCAAGCAACATTAAGTTGGTATATTACAATATTTTCCAATAAAATATGTTTAGGTTTGCAGTTGTACCATAAAAAGTGTGGAAAAGTTAAAGGGATCAAAGTGGTTGAGATTATTTTTATTCCCTACTAAATAATTAATCTAAAGCATATTTATAATTTATTGCTTCTTATAGTTATCCATGATGCTTTAGTTTAAGTTTGTTGCTGTAACTTTGCTTCACATACTGTCCATAATTTGTTTGTGGTAGCTTATGTTACTGTTTACGTCCAGGCTTCAGTTTATAAAGTAAACACCACTGAATTATTTTTAATTTGAACTTAGTTTCAGATAAGAGGCAAATTTCTGGTCAATGATGCCTTTGTTCAGATCCTACATTCAGGACATTAATGTGGGAGGTGGTGGTCCAGCACTTCCTGTTTGTAAAGGTGCAGTATGTCATTGATTACATCACTAGGTACAACCAGTTAAAGTGTGTTCTTTTCTCAACAGCATTGTTTATTCTCCTTAAAGTAAATATTAATAATCCCTGTTTCTTTGCTTGGATTGTTTAGTTTGGTTTAACCTTTTTTTCTCATGGTGCAGGTTTACTAGATCTGATGACTTTCAGTCCTGCATAAAATCTGCAAGATTTTGGCAGCTGACTGCTTCAGATGGAAACTTTTGAGAGACAAGGATGCATATTTAACAAACTAGCAGAAATCAAGATTGGTGCATGTCAGTAAAATCCAGCAAGGTGAATCTTGATATGTCTCCTGATGCTATCTACCACTCCCCTCGACATTTCCAGACTACTATACACAATCTCTTTGCAAGGCAGTGTAGCCTGCACACACACAGCATGCTCTTTGCTTGGTAACTGTTGAATTTAACAGATTTCAAGAGTTTGAAAGCAGCCGTTTTCTCTAGTTTTAATCCTCTTCAATTCCCCCAGTTTCATCTGAGTCAACATCCTCTTTAGACATCGTATGCCCACATTGCTCAGTAGCACTTTATGCTGGTCCAGAGCTGATGACAGAGCGTGGGTTGGCAGACAGCAGCTGTCACTCTGGTTCAGTTACAACCTCACCAAAACCCTGAGGTCCACGTCTAGGTCATGGAGCTCAGGAGTTCACTATGACCTTTAACTTCAGATTTTCTCTTGCAAAGCTATATTTTCTGCTTCAAAGACTTTCCCATTGACACACAGCCATTACCCTTATTTTGGTTTTACCAAAAAACCCCAAAGCGTCACATTTTTGCAAAATGCACAAATTATTTTGTCGTCGTAATAAGACCTGGAGTTAAGAGAGAAAATCTGCAAAGCAGTCGGCTTTATTTTTTACAATTATTGTAGAGTACTGTAGAACGAAACCAAAGATCAAAACTTGTTTTACGGCTCAATAATTTGTTTAAGAAATAAAAATAGAAATGCTTTCTTACAAATAACTAAATAACACATTTTGTGCTGGACAGAGACGAGGCACGGAGGAGATTGACAGCCGATCAGGATGCAGAACACAATGCGTGTTCATACACTAAAAAATGCACTCAAAAAATCTGTGAAACAGCGAGGCTGCAAAAGATGAAGCGCGTTATAGCAAGGGTTCACTGTACTTTAAAGATATTTGGATAATAAACTTTAAATCTGGTTTTTAGTGGATGTTCGTAACAGTAGTAATGGATATTGAACAACAAACTGAATCATTTTTAGAGAGAAGTTGTCAGAAAAGGTTCAAATTAGGCACTTCCCTCCACGTTTAGTGTGACAATGTAAAATAGGTCCCTTTTTTTTTTTTTTTACAAAAGTGCCACTTTACCTTTGACCTCAGTAAATATATATGTAGGAATGGATTGGACTAAGAAATCCCTGCTACCATCCCTCACTTTTTGAAAAATGTCATGCATGTCAGATGTGAGCATATGATGCAGTAAAACTCCATCCAACAGGCTGAATCACGTCTAGAAGTGTTTATACTTTACATGTAGCCTCATATTTTGTCCACCTTAATCGTCTCAATTTTGGAGTACCAATTCTTTAACAAGACGCGTTTTCATCGCCACGTGGCTGGAAGCGTTCTCACATACCAGACAATGAACTGGACTCCTCGGTTGTTCAGAAATGGCTCCAAGATGCTGTTCTGACTTGCATAAATCTATGATCCTCAATTCGGTGATGAGAGTGCTGCTCGGTCCAATCAGTGATGTCAAACAAAGCCGTCCTATGTTGGCACAGACTTGCCAGCAGCTGCAGTCAATAATAATCTCTTACGAGAAGCTAACAGGCTTTTGGACTTGGCACCTTTGAAGTCATCTTGGAAGAGTAGCAATTCTGCAGTGATATGTTAACGTATTTCTTTTTTTTATTATTTTGTGGCTGGGAGTCATTATATAACGTCTACAAGATGTTGAACACATACAGTTAAAACATTTGTCAGGTTAAATACGACGATTTAAAAAGAATAGTTGGAGCAATTGGACCATGTGATTGCATGTTTATGTATTTAGATTTGCAAACATTTTAATGAGATCAAAGTCCATATGTAAGACATCTAATGAACGTAACCCTTGCACTTGAAGGCTAAATTTGTCTTCTGCTTTAAGAGTTTGAAAGAAAACGTGCTGTAGGTTAGATGCACGAGAAATTTTGATTATTATTGTTTCAGGAACAAAGCACAGATACGTCTGTGGGGTAAAAAACTAAAGCATACTAGTACACAGATGCTCTAAGTGTGTATATATAATTTATGCAATAGAAATCATAGCTTTCTTGTGTTGCACTGGCTTTTGGTTCATCTTTGTCAGAGGCAAAGTCCACCTACAACCTGATCTTGCATTACAAATGGATATATCAATTAGTTTATTTACAATTACTAGAGGATTCAAAAGGAGAATATGTTCTATCTCAGGATATATTTAATTTGACAAACAAGCTAAAATAAACATGTTTAACACCATGTTCTTAATCCTTACTGAATAAAGAGAATAAAGTGTTCTGCTCTCACTGGATCACTATTATACCAAAATGCATTCTTTCTTCATAGAACTCATGATTAAAGTCATTCAGATCTCTTAAACAAGGAATCTGGGCCGTTTAAATGATCATTCTTACATTTTATGGTCCTTTTCAGACCTGCTAGCCCACAGAGGTTTAACGCAACGCAGACCTTTGCCAAAAAAAAAAACCGAGGCTGTAATTCAAAAGGCCCCCTTGTGTGTTTGTTATATAGCATGTCCCCACAGCCAAGAGCCTCCCGTCCCCCCACTGGTTGGTAACAGTTTACTTCCCTGTTCCGCCTGACTGGAACACGGTAGACATGGGCCTTGTGTTTGATGGGATCTGGTTGCACTGGCAATATAAACCCACTGCAGATGGGGAGAAATAACAGAGCACTCACATACTTCTGCAGAAAGCACATTCTGTATGTTACCTAACTAGGTCTATTTCTTTGTATTTAATTGGTTTAAGAAGGATGTTATTAATATTGAATGGACGCATCTCAAAAAATGTGGAATAGAAATTAAAAAGAGAGGAAACACAGGGTGTTATGACTGAGAATGTCTGGCACAATAAAGGTTGGTAGCAGCAATCAAAGTTTAAGGGCCAACAGAGTATGAATCCCACTCAAGCACAGTAACCTCTGACATCCTCCCAGAACCCCCCCCACCCCGAGGGGTGCAGTGCAGTTATTGTCTCCGTCTTTCGGCCCAACTCTCCCTGACCTCCTCCGTCTTCCGTCTGAACAAGTCCATTAAAGCCATTTATTTCAATTCTGCAACAACTCTCTGCACATAAACTAATCCCATTCTCCCCAGTCATCTATTTCCCCCCTCTGTTGCTATCGTCCATTCATGCCCCAGACAGAGCCATCGATTCATCGTCCGGACATGACCATAGTGCGTTAAAATGCAGGGATGATACAAGAAGCAGAGAATCAACTGAAAAGCAGAGTGGCCTGGGGTCAACGTGAAGGAATGGGAACATCCAAACAACTTGAGGCCTCTATGACCATTGCAGGACATTCAGACCCTCCAGGCAATTGGTACAAGTTGTCAAAGGATCACCAATTAGTCACCCACTGTAAGCTGAAACATATTTCACGTTTTGAGTCATGGGAAAAAGGCTTCTTTTAAAGCCAACATCAATTAATCGCACATTAATAGGAGCAGTCATTTCAGTGCAAGTCATGTCTTTACTTTTCTTAGTATTTTTTTTGTTTGATTTGGTTAAATTCACATGTTTAAAGCTGCAAATGGGACTTCCAGATGTCTTTTTAGTCGGTCAGGGAAGGAAGTCGCCAAATAGTCCAACAGATTACAGTACAATGAATTCAATTATGAGGATGGAAGTTGCCGCTTGCTCAAACAAGACAGCACTGTCCAACAGGAAGACACTTCAGTGGCTCTGTTTACTGATACAACTTTTTGCTCTGGTCAGTGACATGCTTTCAGGATACACATTTAGCCATGTGCACGCATGTCTTTTCATTAAATGGACAGCTCTGGAGGGAAAGGAAGCCAGTTGCTTTCATGAATGCCAGAATCCTGGCTCCACGGTGTTCTTAAAACCCCACAGGAAAATCTCAATATTTCCTAAAAGCATTTATTCCAGCTTCTTGACACTCAATCATGACTTCACCTCACAATATAACAACAAACAAAGCGAGATGTTACCGGATGACCCTATGGCTTCGGTGTCTTCACGGAGACACATGGGATCTTTCCCCTTAAAGTCCTCCAGGACTCACTCCCCTTTCCTCTTCAGTCTCCAGAGACTCCCCAGTCACGGATGAAGGTGGGACTTCCCCTTCTCTAATGTTTTCACATAGAGTAAATATTTCCCCGCTAAAGTTTGTGAAAAACTGCTGTCAATGAATTGACTGGTTTAGACAATTTTATGGTTCCTTCAATCTAAACTGTTCCTAAAGAGTCTTTTTCTACATTTTGAAGTACAACCACTATCAAACCCTTGAAAAACAGTTAATTGAATTTAAGTCTGAGACTCTGAAAACAACTTTAGCATCATTAGCAAGCTGTTATACAGTCAGCCTGTCGGTATTAATCAGGTGAGGTGCGATAGTGTGTGACGATGAGGGAACAATCATCTCATCCTGAATGTGAACAACACAAAGGAGGTGATTGTTGATTTCAGGAGGAACAGAAGTGGAGGTGGTTTAGGAATATAAATATCTAGGTGTTCAACAATCTGGACAACAGACTGGACTGGAGACGCAACAGCGAAGCCGTCTATAAGAAGGGACAGAGTGGACTGGAGGAAGCTAAAATCCTTCAAGGTTTGCAGCAAGATGTTGAAGATCTTCTAGAAGTCAACAGATGATGAGAACAGCATCTGTTGGGGGAGCAGCATCAGAATCAGGGCCCTAAAAAGGCTCAACAGTCTGATAAAGAAGGCTGGTCCTGTTCTGGGGACGACTATGGAGATGATGATAGAAGGATTCTTCATCGGATCAACAAAATTATGGACAACCCTGAACATCCTCCTGGAAACTGTCTTGGGAAAACAGAGTATCTTCAGTCAGACCGCTACATGAGATCTTTTCTGCCAATAGTCATCACCATCTTCAATAACTCTTTGACGAATTTGAGTTAATTAGTTACAACAACATTTAATTTCCCTTTGGGACCAATAAAGTATTTCTGAATTAGAATTCGAATTGATACGACAATGAAGACATGAGGATGAGAGGGCTGATGGGAAAGAAGCAGTGGAAGTCATAAATCAAAGGTCATTGTCGATGCCAAAGAATGAGTGAACCGGCCAGTGGGAGGAGTGGGAGTGGGGGTCGGCGGATAAGAGACTGGAGGGAGATCAGGGTGCGGTCACTGTGATGTAATCCAATGGACATCTGTGCTTCAGTGACAGACAAGACACACTGTGTCCCACACATACTTACACACCGCTACGCACACACACACTTCCCAAAGAGCTGCAGTGCGGTCCCTGTCTGGGAGCCAGAGGCTTGGCACTAATGAGACTAAATGAGGCTCTGTGAGGAGGTCACAGCCTGTCAAACAATCTGTCAGACAGCTGGTTAAAATATTGCTCCAGTTTAGTTGAGTCAGAGCAAGAAAAGCACCAAAAGAGCCATAATATCCCTCCTGCATCCAACCACCACTAATCAAGTCTAATTTCAGAACCTAAATTAGGCGCTTTATAGGGTGTATTTTGAGTTATTGCCTAAAAATTTAACATATAAACCCTTTTCTGTGAGTCCCATTTGGGAATGTGCAACCTAAGTCTTATAATAAGTGTTAATTAGCACACTTCCTGTTTGTTATTTTAAGTTTTTTTGAAACAGGAGATGCTTGTTTTTGCAGCGTCCCCGTTTTAAGATGCCATGGATCGGGTGACAGGGGAATAAGAGGGCAAAAAAACCAGCTGCAGAATCTAAAACCCAGACTTTTGGAAAATGCTGAGTCACTGGTTGCTTTGGCGATTGTATGGCTTTCCTACAGTGCGGGATGACCAAGAGTATTCAGATGGCGGCAAAAACAAAACAAAACAAAAAAATTCTGGACATTTTTTGTGATAAATTGTGTTGAAAATTGTATGTTTGCATTGTTTATGTTGGTGTATTTTTCCTCATTAAAAGTTATAAAATAAAATGACATGTTTGGTTTACGTCCTTGTCTGTTTGTGCATGCTGCGCAACATTCTATGACCATTTTTAAGGTCAAATCAAATAAATAATAAAAGCGACGTTAGGCTACCACACGACTGTTTTCAGACCTTGAAGGAGGCATTGGTTGTTTTGAAGTCCGTCATGGCAGAGGGGGCGGAATCCTGGAGGGTGTGACGTCACGTGCAAAGGGTGTATAGATCCAGGAGGTACAGATTGAGTGAAGTTTATTTAGGTACGGTAGGCTTCCCTCAAAAACAAACAGGACCAACTCTGTTTGCTGTATGTTTTAGCAGCTGTGACGTCTTGTATTACTCAGCTTGATCTCATCTTTGCTGCCTTTGGGGAATTCCTGCTCCTCCAGTGACAGGCGGCGAGCGGATTGAAGTCATAGCTACTTTTAATGTGCCGTTTAAATGAGAGTAGAATTAGGTTTATGGTTCGTCTCTTTCAAGTTTATAGGGACATTTGCAGTGCAGGTGCCAGACAGCGAGATATGCTGAACAATGGTTTCCACACACTCACATGTTTACACACACCAGATCGTGTGCGAGTCCAAAAGCAGAGACAACACAGTCCTTCTGGCCCACCAAACTGAGACTTGGACCTGTGGATTTCCATGACTCAGGAGCTGAGACGATGATTTCCTTGTTGCCATAGATACCTCCGATGACCAAATATTGTCAGAGAAGTATTCGTGACAAAGTATTTCAGCAGCTGCTCTATGACCAAAGAAATGTAGTCGTAAAAGTCCCAATGGGGATTTTGAAACTCTTCGTAGTCTAATTATAAACGTAGAGGTGAAGACTGAGACAAAGCATCGGCCGCTTTGTTCCTCTGGACACACAATTATACCTGAGAATAACACAGAAACACTGAGTTTTTAAGGGGAAAATACATGCAAACAGACCTATGTAACTGGAAAAACTAATGAAAAACAAAAAGGACATTTAATTTTTGGATGCAGATTAAGAGGAACTGTAAAAAATAATAATAATATGGGCAAACTCCCAAACGACCAGGAATATTTGAAACAACTAGTAATGATGGCGCATTTCTGAAGAAAACTCAAATGCAGCTCTGGGAAAAATTAAGAACCCACAGCACTGAACCCATTGAAAACCTCATGGTTATTCCACCAAATATTGATTTCTGAACTTTTAAACATTATTGTTGTTTCTAAATGAATAAATATAGACATACCTCATTATTTGAGGTCTGAAAGCACTGCACCTTTTTCATTATTTGGACCATTTCTTATTTTCTGCAAATAAAAGTCTTTGCTTGGACTTTCAGCAAAGACTGAAATTTTAATCTATGGATTATTTTAATTCATAGATTAAAAGAACAATGTTCATTTTATTCAAATATATCAATAAAAAGAAGTAAAATCAGAGACACTGATAATATTAAGTAGTCTCTTAATTCTTTCCAGAGCTGTATATGTAACAAAAATGGCAATTTACAAGTTTATTTATTAGTTATTGAGAATTTATGTAGTACCATATTTTCCGGACTATAAGTTGCTCCAGAATATAAGTCGAATTTTTGGGGGAAATTTATTTGATAAAATCCAACACCAAGAACAGACATGTCATCTTGAAAGGCATTTTAAAATAAAAATAGAGGCAACAACAGGCTGAGTAATTGTATGGTATGCTAACGTTACATGACACATAAACAACGAACTGAGAATGTGCCTGGTATGTTAACATAACATATTAAGCGTTATTCAGATAACTATAGCAAAAATAACATGCTAACTAGTTTACCAAACCATCCGTGTCGCTCCAAATCACTAAATCTTCATCCTCGGTGTCGCTTGTAAACAACTCGGCTAACTCCGGATGTAGCTTCTACCACACATTATCAACACAGGCCTAGAGCGCCCTCTGGCGGTTCAGTGTGAAAATAACATGTGATATGATATAATAATGTGGTAATAATTTCACGAATAAGTCGCTCCGGGGTATAAGTCACATGCCCGGCCAAACTATGAAAAAAACTGCAACTTATAGTCCGGAAAATACGGTACTAAATAGACAGATACAGATAGGTAAGGACATTCAGACTTCTGTAATGCCAATAAATATTTTCTTGACAAGTTATTTTATAAAGAATGAATAAAAAATGCTAAATAATTCCTTCAAAAGTTAAATAATTGTTTATTATTATTATTTAGTGGATGCCCTCTCGTTTCCAAGCAGAAACAAACATTTATTGTGTGACAGTGATTTTACAGCATGCAAATACATTGTTGTATCTGTTATGTCTTTTCCTGCGACAGGCAACAAAGACAGTTTGAACTTTTTCAGTGTACAGCTTATGTAACAGTGTTAACATGATTCTGCCTCCTTTTGGGTCCCAAAATGCCAATAAACATGACATGAACATGATATTCACATCCTTTATGACTCTAGGCAAACTTCTGACTGTAATTGTGCGATGGTGCTTTCCGTACTTTAGAAACCTGCTGCTCTGAATGCAACTTTGGGAAAAAGTCCAAACCAAACTGTCTTGATAATCTCAGGAATTAGTTTTGTCTAACTGAAGTTTTTATTTAAAAGAGTTTATTACTTATACATGAGTAAAAATGTTTTCTGAAAAACAGTGAGGATGGCATAATTTAGCAAAAAATAAGAGTATTTAAAAAGCAATGTGTCTGAAATACAAATCAAAGTTTTAAATTAAGGCATTAAAAGTATTTTTTCCAAACTAGGTCCATTTACGTCTGAATGGTGAGAAGAGTTTGACAAAGCAACACAAACTGTGTGCAGAAGAAGTCTATCTGTGGCGATTTACCCACAGTGAGGGGTCAGAGGTCAGACTGGCTGGGTTTAGCTTGGATCATTGGGATTCCCCTTTGGTCTTTATCCTCAGGACCCCTCCGTGAGACAGGTCAGCCATATAAACATCACACTGGCTGCCCCTTGCTATGCCTGACAAATAATCACAGAACAATGGCCGTGGCTGCTTCAACCAGCGATCGCTGTTTGGTGGCTGCCTTTGTAGCTTCTGGTGATTCATGTGTCCACTTTCTTTAAACCTGTCACCAACCACCCAACTGAAGTATTGATCAGCATAAACATGAGTCCTGCTTGCTTCTTTAGAAAGCATTCACTAGCTGAATTTCCATTGATTATAGGGTTGTGTGAAATAAATTTGCTTAATGGAAACAAGGCAACTCTGATGAAATTGACATTTTTAGATAAGTTTTTATGTTAGGTGGTTTTTTGGCTGCATCCAAACTGGAAACACTTTTTTTGCATCACACAAGTCTTGTGATCAACAAGCGGATGTTAAAACTGACAGAAATGGCAAAAAGGATGACAGGAAGTCGTAAGATGATGATGTCACGGCATGTTTCTCATTTACTTTTACACAAAAACTTATTCAATGTTATTTTAATTGTGTTTCTTATTTATAAGAAACAGCAATTGCGAAATTGTGGGGGGGTTTTACATTTGCGGAATATTGATAAGGTTTTGTGCACATTTGTATAAAATGTGCACTAAAGCACAACTAGGAAGTGGTAGGAGGATGTTTTTTAGTGTGTTATTGCATGAGCAAACTTATTTACTTGTGATTTCTTATTTAATTTGAACCAAAACTGCAAAATTGTGCTTTTTCAACATTAGCAGAATATTGATAAAGTTTTGGAAATGCATAAGTGTAATGGAAACGCAACTATGAAGTGGTAGAAGGAGGATGACATACTTTTTATTTACTTATCGCTTGAGAAAATTGTTTCATTTCTGACCAATTGTGTCTCTTACTTAACGGAAACAGCAAAATTGCAAACTTGTGATTTTTCAACATTAGCAAAGCTTTGCCCACATTTGTAATAAAAACAACTAGGATATGGTTGGAGGATGATGGCTTGATCTTTATTGACTATTGGGTGAAAAACTTATTCAGATGTATTTGAGGTGTTTCTCATTTAATAGAAACACCTCAACTGAAAAATTGTGTTTTTTTGTTTTTTTACATTAGCGAAATATCAACAAAGTTTTGTAATGAAAACTCAACTAGGAAGTGGTAGGAAGATGACGCAATGGCATGTTTTTTTAATTACTTATTGTGTGAACAAACTCAATCAAAAGTAACTAATTACTTTTAGTATTTACTGGAAACACAGCAACTGCAAAATTTCAAATAGTTTTGCAGACATTTGTGATGGAAACACAACACGCATTGGCCAGCTGCTTGTGGACATGTTTGTGTCTCATTTCTCTTTGCCCTCTCTACTTTTTGATTCTGATCCTCCTAATTAAACTTTGAGAGTCTGCGAGGCTCACCGCCCCCTCCCTGTCTCCACAACTTTCTCACAGAGAGCACAAAGGCCTGGAGGAGGCTGGGAGAGGGGGACAGACAGAGCAGGGAGAGGAGCCAGGGAGCGCGAACAGAGGAGGGATTCATGGTGGCTCTGCTTCGCTCCTTATCAGTATCCTGCCTCTGTGAATGAAGCTCTTCAGAGGAGCTCCTCGCCCTTCGATACCTAATACGCCTCCAAAGCTATCTTTGAATCCCCACTGCGTGTGCGCACACACGTACACACGTAGGCTTCATTTCCACTACAAATAAAAGCAGTGGATGTGGGGATGGAAATGCTCATCAGTGAATGTAATGGTGCAGATATCAGGACCGCCGACTATCTCCTCAAATTCCATCGTTTTTTCTTGAAATAAAGTTTCTTATCAAAATAGATCTGTGCTTTAAAGAACCCAAAGAGACATTGTGTTGTTTCTACATCTCCTGGGTTTGTTGTTTTCAATGTGGAAGACATCCCGGTTTGGAGAGCACCAAAGGTCAAAGGGCTGCCCCCAAGTTTTCACAGAAAACAGGATTTAGGTTGCAGACTTTGGTTCCTCTGATAGAGATCAGTTAAAAACCTTAAATCAAACTAACATCAAGATAAAGAATGTCCTCAAAGAGCTGATTGTATCAAAAGTATTGGAAAAAGTAAACATATATTTTCCCATTTCTCCATAACAACTGCACTTTTCAATATCTACCAGTTATTTTCAATATCTATTATTTTTTATTTTTTAATTTATGCAGAGCAATAAATAAATAAAAACAATGAAATAATTTAATAAAATGTTTTTCTGACCATAAACAATTTTAGAAAGTAATTAATTTACATTTTTTTAGCTTAAACTAAAAAAAAAAAACAGCTAAATACACATGTGAAAAGAGGCATGTCGTCAGGACAGTTTAAATGACCCAATGACTGGTAGTGACAAGCTTATTTTGAAGAAACATTTCCAGTAGGTCTGGCAGGAGATAAAGGATTAACATGTGAAAGAGAATTTCATCCCTGCTCGTAAGCACAGTAGAGGCTCTGTGATGCTGTGGGCTATCTTTGCCTTTTTTATTTTAATGTTGGTCCACTACACGCAAAATGAACTGTATTTAATATGATGAAAACAGCAGGGTTATAAAGTACTATATTAACACAACTTTCAAATTCACTGCCTCCAGGAAAGCCATCAGTGACCCGACGGCCCCGCCGACACCTTCATCCAACACCATTCCTCCGTCCTCGCTCTACTGGTGGAAAGATGTGTGCTCCACCAGCCTCAAGTGCTGATTCTTATTTCTGTTCAGGCTCAGTAAAATCCTTTCAGATCTTTGGCCTTCTAAATGAAAACGACAACTTGCTAGATTTATTTGTTTTGGGAGACGCGGACGGTGAACTGCTCGAGTTCCGGAGCCGTGATGAAAATGTAAATTCAACGGTTCAAGCCCAAGTCATGCCATGGACCACGATGTCATAATATTGATTTATGGAGGCAAACAACACCCCGGATCCTAACTTCCTGACATTGAATAACGCTGACACAAGTTCTGATTTCCTGACCCTGTTGCACATAATGCACGGATCCTTATTTGTACAATTCACAGTAGCCCCTACTTAGTGGCCTGTGTGTAATGATGGGAACTGTTGTGCAGCTATGCACTGGTTAGATCCAAATAAAAGAGAGGGATATTGGGTATCCTTGCTTATTTGCGGTGTGGGTAGCCCACTCCCCCCTTCTATCGCCCACTGGAGGCTGTTTTGCAGATGAGTGGAAGGCGGGGGGGGGTTATATTATAGGATATTAAATGATAATGATGGGTCTGGAAGCGCCGGGTCTATGAGAAAGTGGTTGGTGTGTCTCGCTGTGGCCCAGCCTCAGTTCTGAAACTCTGGAAGGCAGAAATGGGTCACCCTGCCGCAGAGGATCATTATGTCAGGGGGCCAGGGGAACGATTATAAAGCCAGACCCTATCGACCGTCATTCCAACCCTCCCTTTGGTCCTGCTCTTTTCTAAACCCAAGGTCTGCTGACCAGAGATGCCTGCCCTTTGGAAAATGGTTGTAGCCGCAGTCGCTGGCCTCCACCTCGTCGCCATGTCGGCCAAGCATCTACAGCATTGAGCAACCTTGAGGCACAATGGAAACCACAAGAATCAAGACAATGAGAAGCAGAGAGCGAGGGGCCTTAAGCTGCAGCCCTCATCCCACTGAAGGGAAGATGTCGGAAATGAAAAACTGGAGCATAGATCACTGCACGGAGCAAAATAAGGAAGGACAAAGAGGGAAGCGAGCAGGACAAGGTCTTCTTTCCTTAATTCCCTTTTATCCAAGCAAGTAGTCGGGATATTACAGAAAAAGCCCAAACCTGCATGCTGTGTTTTTTGCATGTGATGCAATTTTGTCTTTGACTGCTCAACAACATTGTTGGTAAACTCAGGTGTTGGTAAACTCCCTTTTAATCAAACTTTTGTCTGTTTAGAAAGTCTCATTCCTTTAAGGAAGTGTGGAATGCTCAATCAAACTCTGATGTGGACCAAAAGACCAAACTCTGGTCCATCTACAAACCTACGTCTCGGTTCGGTTGAAACAAACTCTGGTGCGGTTCATGTGTGGATGTGAATCCAAAGCAGATCGGACACTGCTAAAAAAGCAGGAAGCAGACTATAGGGCAGGGTATTTGGAGAAAACACAACCAAAACAAATGTTTGTGTCCATTATTAGTAGGAGAAATGGCCCATCATGTATGTGGCATCCTCCATGATGTAATTTTAAATGATTCCACACCCTGGTCTCTTCATTGTACACATCCTTGAACTTGCTTTTGATTCAGTTTCAGCTTTGAGTCTACGGTAAAAGTCTATCCCCTCACCTTGACTTGGCCATATCTGCACATTTTATCTACAAAAGTGTTCTAGATCAACCAGGTTGAAGGGACATCTCTTGTCTCAATTGGTCGTCAAGTGACCCTAAAGATTCTACCAGATTTAGCTTGGACTTTGACTCTGCCATTCCTAATCACATGTACATTAGGTCTCATCTTCAGCTCTTCACTGTTGAAAACATTGTGTCAGGCTTCTCCCACTCCTGAAACATGAACTACTTTGTCATGATCTCAGAGTGTACTACATCAAAAATGTTTATTAGTTTGAATAGTTTTCCAAAAAGTTGTAAACTGAGCTCTGCATCTAGCTTAGTCAATCAAATCATTGGTATAAAGTCATCACTAAGGACTGAAGAGGTCCATTTGGCTGCTAAGAAGGTGATCAGACTGCCAACATAATAAAAAACGGTAAGTTAGCTGACAAAGAGCTACTCCAAAGTACATCTGGATTTCTGCAGTTTTATTTTACAGATGATCTCTGAGCCCCAATGTGAACATTATGGCTTTTCCTAATAGGAAACATGTCATGCCAACATTCAATGCCCCCCAGGGGCCTCTCCTCCCGTTTCTGCTCCAGTGTTGCCCCACCCGCTCAGTGGTATTCTCTCCCCAAACCCAACCGTCTAACATGATCCCATGTAATTAAGCTGGTATAAGGCCAACTGATCCCCTCGGAAAGCCTTGTCTTCCATACATTCCAATTAAAAACGATTACACACAGCAGTATTTACTTCTCAGAGGCCTCTTTTAGCTCCTCATCACCCCGCTCATTGGACCCTCACCCGCCACCCATTCCCATGGTTTCAGCTGTCACCCACCGCCTCGGCGCATCAACCTCAGGAAGATTGGTTTCTTATTTTTCCTTCGTGAGCTGGTATTTGTTCTCATTGCTCCTTTTAATATTCTCTGTTTTTGGTTTTCTGATTGCTTATTTGCATGAACACAAGTTTATTCGCTAAAAGATGGAGGCAGACATAAAATCTTAAGCCAGTTTAAATCCTCAAATCTTGTCAACTTTTACTCAAGACGCTGACACCCACTGCCCATAACCCACCCCCCTCCTTCTTCTTATTCTTCCTTTGAGAAATCTCCACAGGGAGCTGAATAGAAGGCCCGCATTTCCACATGAAGTGAGCAGCCAGCGGCGATCTTCTCTCCCCTGCAAAGTTTACTTTTCTTCTGGTTGTGAGAAAGCTTAGTGGGACTATAGCGATGAATATTCATGCTGCAGAGCCGCTTGTCAATCAGTGATTGGAATTTTGGGCTGTTTTCGCTGAGGAATAATTGTGAACTCAATGTCTTTCTAAATGTTCCTGCCATATTTGTTTTCTGCTAAATGTTTGCTAGTTCACTGTCATGTTTCTTACATCACCCATTTGTATTTGCACAAAATAAAAGTCCGTCTGTTGGTGGAATTCCTGTGCCTTTATGTTGAGTGTGATGGCAATGATGGAGTCTAACAACTGGAACTAATGAGCATTTTACGGACATTCACGATAAATATGACAGCCCACTCTCAGGAAGCATGAGGAAAATGCAAGATAAATTGTGCAAACGAACTTGTTTATGTTGATTGTTTCTGTTTTGAACTATATTTGGGTTTCTATTCCAAATGTGTGCATAACTTTGTTGATATTACGTTAATGTCATAAAAAACAATTTCACAATTGTGGTATTGACATTAATAGGAAGCAATTAAAATCACAAATGAATATATTTGTTCACTCAATAAGTCATTAAAAAAAAACATGCTGCATCATGTTTCTGCTACCACTTCCTGTCGTCTTATTCATCATTTATGCCAGTAGTAACATCTGGTTGTTGATCATGTGACTCGTGTGATGTGAAAAAAGTGTTTGAAATGCAATCATTTCAAAACAGTTGTGAAAACCACCTTATACTAGCACAAAATCAATTTTTCAAAATTGGATAGTTTCCATTAAGCAAATTTATTCTCGAAAATCCAATTTGCACAATTATATGGTCAATAGAAACAGAATGAGTACCACACCTGCTAAGGAGATGCACCAATTTTGAAAAAAGAAAAAAAAATCGTTTTGATAAGTTTTGGTGCTCGGATAAGGTAGTTGAGATTATTTTGCAAAATTGCAATGGAAACACATTTTTGGTACCACCAGTCACATGATTAACAACAAGATGTTACTACTAGCAGAAACTACAAAGAAGACGACAAGAAGTAGTTGGAGGATGATAGCTTTTAATGACTTGACGCAACAAACTTATTCACATGTGATTTTAATTGTGTTTCTTATTTAATGGAAACACCGCAATTGCAAAGTTGTGTTTTTTTTACATGAGCACAGTACATATACAAAGCTTTGTGCACATGTAATGGAAATTCAGCAGAATTTGTTTGACATAATGTAAAGAAAACATGGCTCCATCTGCAGTAGATTTGGAGTGCTGTGCTCTTGCTGTGTGTGTTTGAGGGAGGTACAAATGTTTCTAATTCCCAACATGCCAGAGTGAATTTTCTGAGAGTGTGAAGGTTTTTAGTTCTTCGGAACTGGTCAAAGACAATATGTTTGCAGTTCTGTTGAAACAGCAGAGGAAAGTTATTTACAATATTACCTCTGCAATAAACTGCATCTGTGTTTCAGTTTTTGGAGTTTTTCATCTTTTCTTATCGGAAATAAAATTGTGACACAGGAACCATGTATGCTGGTGTGAGTAGGGTGGTAGGCAGTAAAATAGCCCCTCACTGTGGAGTTCAGGTGGGACGTTAAAAAACAATCCAGAAAAGTGCAGGGGGGGGAGAACTTTTAGGAGATTATCAGATGTGAGAGCGCAGCACAGTGGCTTTTATTATGATAATTTTGTAACCTTGGAAACACACATTCAACAGGAAACATGGCATTGACATTACAAAGTGATTGTCAAGGAATGCGTTTTTGAACTTCTTACTTTTAAAAATCAGATTTTTTTTATTCAGCTGCTTTTGTTTTTGTGTTCTTTAGAGTCAACTAAAATCTCTCCAATATGGACACCACCAAAATATGGCCAGAAGACTGTAAATTTTTTGGGAAATTAGTATCATATGTGGACAAAAGAAAAAGGAATTTATGTGGAGCAAACAAAAACTAATAGAAAATAGAAGAAACAGGTGTGGGCCGGATGCTGCAGTACTGTGAAACTGATATTTTTACTGAAAACTGTCATACCGTGAGAATCCCAAAGCAGTGTATGACAAAAAAACTCAGCTGGGCATCAATCACAGGCGCATAACTCCATGCACTCACAATGCAATTCAAATGCAAATTCTGCACAAGCAGCAGGATTAAAGGCCAAATGTACACCACACCTTCTTCTTCTCACCAAGTCTCCACATGTGAGCTGTCCATGTTTTACATCCACATAACTTTGTACCAGAGTTGGAAAGAAACAAATTTTATTTACTTGATTTAACACTGGGAGTGGTTCTTTTTTTATTTTAGTTGAGTCATGTTATTTTTAGTGATTTAAATTTTTAATTGAGTTAATTGGTGGGTAAAATAAATAATATTTTCAATTTTAAAAACCAGTTTTGTTGTTCAATTATTGAATAAATAGACATACAAGCTCAACAACAAATATATTTACTGTATTTAATCTTTAAATCATCAGCTTGGTGCAAAGTGCTGTTAAGTGTTTCAGGAACCTCTGATCAATCATGTCATTGTTTTTAAAAGGAGGATGGTAGCATTAGCATTGGGAACTGTCCTCTGCTACATGTTTAGCATTGAGATGCTATTTTAGGCTTGAACTGTAACTCCTTTTGGCACATCTTGCACACTATAATACTCTTTACCGGCGTCCCATTAAATTATTTTTTGAAGCAAAAATTAATTCCCAGTGGACCAAGAGAAGTGGTTTTCTCCATCGCTTTTTTGTGGATGTCGCCTTTGCATCAGATTTATGGGTGTATTAGAAACACATAAATAAAAAGGTTCCGGCTTGGGACTTTGGCATTGAAATGTATAAAGATGCAATTAATTGTGTTGAAGTTTCTAACGCTTTAAAATCTATGTAAATGTGTAATTTTTGGCTACTCTATCCACCTCTGCTGAGCTCTCGTTTGCATCTGTATGCACCGTTTCCCCCCTAAAAAGGCTCATCCTGCATTGCCTCTGTCTGTTCCCACCTCCCAGCTCCTTCTGAAAGGGAGCCAGAATTGAACCTGAACTGATTGAGAGTCAAAACCAGTTGCCAACGCAGGATCAGTGGGGCGGAAGCAGTTGCCGGGGTTCTGGTTTGTTGCCTGGGAGTTGTGCAGTGTTAAAGCCATCAGGAGGCCTTACCATATGAAAAGCTGATGGGTGTGGCAGGACAGAAGATGACTCCTGGGTGGATAGCCCCACTGTCAAACAGCAGCAGACTCACAAAAGAGCCTTTCATTGGGCCATTACTGCCCCCCACATACAACCTCCACCCTAAACTCCCATCCTAATCAGGCCCATTCAGAGGCACCAACCATGAGGGAATTTCTCCTTAAAGTAGAGGAGTGATGAGGCAAACTGAGAGAAAGGGAGCAGAGACATGGCCAAAGCATAGTGACCATCACAGCCCACTGAGATGGCTCCAGACCGCAGCAGCTCCCTGCAGAGACTTTATTATGGAGTCAACAACTACCTCGTATTTTCCTAAACCTCCCTGGGAAGAAAACCTTCTCTTTTTTGTAGCACTATTTACTCTGTAGTAGTGAAAAAAAAAGAACATTGCCATCTAAAAATAGCTGACGTTAATGTAACCCAAACAGCCACGTTTGGAGGAAATCTGGGCGAAAATAACTGTTCGTATTTGTGTTTGCAGACACTTAGCCGCAGGTTTAAGCAGCTGTGAGGATAAGCAGCATTAAAGCGCAGCTCTGTTTCCTGTCCTTAACTGGCTAATGGCCGGCACTTACTGACTTTTTTATTATGATAGCAGCAATTAACTGTACTGCAACACAGAAACAATCGTATACTGCCCAATCTGTCTCTTAGCTTGTCTCAGACACCCCGTCAGCAGCTACATTTTTCCCAAAATATTTTGACTGAAACTGAGGTACAGAAAAATAACATGAGAGGTGAAAAATCCATTAAAAAATAAATTAAAATTTAAACATTAAAACATATTTAAAATAACTAAGACAAGGGTAAACTTGACTCATAAGCTGCAAATGTAACAGTCACTTTTAGGGTGTTTTTTTGACCTGCTAGTCCTGTACAGTCATTTTGTTAAGAACATTATTTCATTTTCAGCTGGTATAGTTTGTTTCCATACTGCATTATGTCAAACAAACCGAGTCCTTTGAAAAATTTGTTCCCATCCTCACCTATGGTGGCGCTACACCAAGAACCACTGAAGCGAACATCATTAAAACCTCTGAACAAGACACTGAGCGCAACTTCCTTCTTCATGAAATGTAAACAAAAATGCAGTGGCGTCAGATTTTAGCAGCTGCTGCATTTCTCTGTTGTCTTTGGTAAAAAGCCATTTCTCCAGTTGGAGCTAGACTCATATTTTGGATTTACCCAGAATGCCCTGCATCAGTCAACTTACTGCTTTTGGAACGGTTCAATTCAACCAAACCGAGACCTAGGTTTGTAGACAGATCAGAGTTCGTTCTTTTGATCAGCATCAGAGTTTGACTGAAGACTCACACCTCCATAACAACCTGGATTTTCTAAACAAACGGACTGGAGTTTGATTAAAGCGAACTAAACAGAGTTGGTGTGAATGCACCCTTAGTTACAAAGCACCGATCACTCAAACAATGCTTTATAAATTTGTACAAGAATGAGAACAGCAATCTGATCGACCATAACTAGATAGAATCACTCCATTCTTACACTTGAGGTTTCTCACAAAAAGTCTGGGAACCAACTGTTTTTTATCGCATCAGCAGCATTGTAACTCTTCTAATCAAACTTAGGATGCTGACAAGACCTTTGAAACCTAATATAGAGGAAACATTCATGATTATTTCAGTAAGATCCAGCAGGATGAAAACACAAAGAGCTTTATATAAATGCAACTACAGCTGCAAGAGGCAAAGTAAATACTTTTTTCAGGTTACACAAACAAATAATTTCTAAAATTATGTCTTGTGAGTCCTGAAAGGTCAAACAAAAGTCCTGCATCTATGTGACCATAGATGCAGGTCGACAGTTCGACTTCAGGCTTGATCTTTAAAAGTGTTGCAAGTACAGAGCTTTGGGGTACACCACATGGTTTCTCTGTTCAGTCAGATTTATAAATGCCAAGAGACGCAATGTAGTTCTGGTCTACCAGCTAATATCTGAACCAGCTGTTTAGGATTATGACCCAAGTTGGTGAATTTTAGCCTAATTAACCACTACAGGATTGCATTTGAAGAGTAAAGGGTCATCTGTAGGTTAATCTGTGTGATTAGAGCGATGCATGCTAGATACAGAACAGAACAGCTTCTGAAAATACAGAAATAAATAAAGATCTGATAAGCCATTACTGTAATCTGGCTAACAACTCACAGCTAACAGCTATGTTAGCTTTAATGATACTAACTCACAATTTTGCTAACAAGTGAAAACAGATATTTTAAAGAATGTAAATTTTCACCAGCAGCTAAACAGCACTATCATATCACTATCATTTCAGATTATATGATCGCTACTTACATTGCTAGCATTGATAGCCGCACCACACAAAGCACATCCAGTGGAAAACATGAAGAGAACAGCCTAACGCGCCTTCAAAATAAAACACCCAACTCACAATAAAAGCATGAACAAATAAACATCTAACCGCTTGAATAAAGAACAAGGATCAGAGACATTTGTGTCCTTTAAGAAACCGGATTTGTTTTTTTTGTTTTTGTCAAAAAGGAATACGTTGGATTAATTCCTACAACAATATCTGCCTAAGTGTTAGGTAAAATATGGGCCTCTCTTTAGTCATAATTCATTTAATAGAGATTTGACCTCTGCGAATTTCAGGGCCTTTGAAAAATAATCTGAGTTAAGAGAATGATTAGTTAGCTATCTCTGCTTTTGGAGAGATAGCTAACTATCTCTCCAACATTTCAGGTGCAGCACAGCTAAAACCAGAATCCTGACTGCTAAAGCTGTTAGTCTGGTTTCCTTTTTCTCTCTTTATTTTCCATACTTCATTTCTTGCTTTCAGTTCTCCCTGTCTGTCCATTTTCCACTGTTAGGATAATAAATCCAGGTTTAATGTCTGCCCAAAACATCTGTGCTGCACTAGTAGGTCAGCTCCTTAGATCCCATTACACAACTACTGGCTACACTTTCCAAGTGTCAGCAGGACAAACTACGTCAATTTTGTTTCCGCAACTCAGAATGGAACAAATTAAAATTATATAATAACATCCAACATTCTTTTGCATTTGGAGGTTTCTTCAGGTTGATTAAAATTCAGGGAAAACAAAGCAGCTGTTGTGGATGCTTTTGTAAACTTTTACAGCTAAATCATTAAAAGAACTGTTGAACCATTTGATACCGACTGGCCCGGTGATTTCCTGGTTGTGAGTAAGCAGTCAGGGAATGTGAGTGAGTCACTTTCTTTGCTGGTGTGTGTGCGTGAGTGTGTGCGTGTGCATGTGTGTGTGAGTGCGTGTGAGCTCAGTGGTCCAGTTAAACCACAGAGTGTGCATGTTCTGGACAGTAACAGAAATAATGTCTTAAAGGCTCCAAAATTATCCTGTACCTATCCTCATGCAAAGAGAGGAATGGCCGACAATTCCTCTTTGCACACTTTCTCTAGATTTTTCAGAATCCCATGTTCTCCATTTAATTAATTCCCGGCGACTCAGATGTCATTGGGAGAAAGATGACTGTGTCTGGTGAATCATTTCTGAATTATTGGCAGATGTGAACCGTTTTTTGGTTAACGCTTTCTCAGATCGTACCGCGCTCTGCAGTGAAGTTTTCAGAACCTTTGGACAAGAAACAAGCCGACAGCAGGTCTTAATGCTTAGTTCTGATTTTTTTTTTTGTTGTTGCTAAAATAACAATTTTCTTCTGAGTAATGCAACTGCGATCAGATTTCTGAGATAACGGTTTATGGCCCCAAAGTGCCCGGCATGTGCAGAAGAAAGTTCTGTTAACAAAATTTATAATGGATTTATAGATCAATTTTAAAGTTTTCCAGCAACGGGTACAGCTACACGATCATAAGAAGATGATGGAAGTTAATAAAAAGAAAACACAACTCATAGCAATGGCCTCCAGTGCTGAAGCTTTTGTTGTGAAGTCAGAACTAAGAGTGGTGGGAGTGTGAGGTGATCCACTTAACTGAAACAAATTTCTTTCATAAGTTCATAATTTCTATTTTCAGCCTTTGTTGGATTTTATGGATTTCTGCAATGTGTAACTTGAGTACATGCTTCTCACCCTCTCCCCTTTACTCTCTGTGCTACACTACAGCTTGCTCACCACAACCGAGCCGGCCTTAAATGCTAAGGCTAGTTGGCATGGCCACTGATGATGGCGACTAATTGGTTTTTCTGTAACCGTAAGTTGTTTCTCCATTAGCACATTGAGCGGCACATGTAGAAAAGGTGATTGACAGCGCCAAGACACTTTGCATGGCTCTGATTGATTGCTATTGACCAGTTGAGGTGCCTTTTTTTCGGACGGCAATAGATAGCACTGCTAGAGGAGGAGCTTGATTTTTTTTCAATGATTATCTATCTCATAATAAACTGTCACAACCTGGAAACAAATCTGTAAAAAAAAAAAACAAAAAAAAAACAACAACATATTTTTGTAAAAGTAGCCTCAGATTAATAACCATTCATACGCCAAACACTTTGAAAACAATCAGATCTGATTTACTCCCAGATCTGGGAGTAGCACCGTTTGGATTTTTTGTTGGAGGAAAGATCAGAATTGGGCCTTTCTGGCTTGATTTAAGTTGCATTTGCATAAAATTTGGATTTAGGTCGTAGAGATTAGCTTCTATAGTTGTGCTAAGATGTTTACCAACGTTCGTATGAATCCATTTTGCAAAGTATTTTGTGTTTGACCTCTTAAAACAAGTGTAAGTATTTTTAGAGGATTCTCAAATATTGAAGGATTTCAGAAATAGTAGCGGTACTGGACCTGAACCATGCGGCTACCAGGGGTCCACTGTTCTGGTTGTTGTTTAAATTGTATAATTAATCTAACAGGTTAATTATCCAATTGGTTAACTGCACTTACGGTTGGCTGTGCCTGGTTGTCTGTCCTCTATGTTGCCCTGAATACATGTCCTCACATTACAGGTTGGGTTGTTCTACTGTTTCAGTGTGAAATTGTGCCACTCCAATAAAAGTTTATTCGTTCAGGGGTTTTTTTTTTCTTTTTTACAGATCTTTAATGGTGGTGCCAGTAAATGTGGCGAGAGCTGCAGCAAACTTTTAGAAAGGTCTTTGCTCTAAATCGCTCAACAGACGGACACAGAAAAACACATGCCATAAAAGCACGAACCCCAGTGACTTCTGAGAAAAATGAGTCAGTTCTGGTGAGAAGTTTAAATAAACATAATTATTCTATTTCCTTGTTTTGGACACTTTAGTATGAACAAGCTTGAGCGAGAGCAGTAAAAACAGGAACGTGCTTTTTTCATCTGTCTGCTGTGGTCCTAAGAGAAAACAGATTCTGCTAAATGCTCATATGCAGAGGAATACAAAGGAACACTTACACCATTCATTGCTTGTTTTATAGTCATGGCATATAGTATTTTACTGAGTCATGCATCGAGCTGTAATTTGGCCAAGGACTTAAAGTTTGAGTGGTTTCTCTTTCAAGGGGAAAATCCAACAACAAGGTGCTGGCATGAAACAGCAGCAGACTGGAGATGCTGCCAGTTTTATAGCTGTGCCAGGTTAAAGGCGGCCAACACACACTTCTGTGACCTATACACACACACACACACATATGCAGGAGCAGCAGCAACACAGCAGCGCCAGAGTGATTAGTCACGGGTCTTGTTCCCTCTCTGAGTTTATCAATTAACACCAAGAACGTGGGAAAGGGAGGCAGGAAAAATCCTGGGGGATTAAAGGACAGACTGACAGCAGCAAATGCTTCCCAACTTCCTCCTCTTTCCTGTCTCTTCCTTCTCTTCGTCTGTTTTCCTCTCATCTGCCCACTAGTAAAAATCTCTTCCACCTCCCAGCAGGGTTTTTTTGTTGTATGCTTTCCGTCGTTTCACGGACCTTGCTTTCCCCTGATTCCAGCCAGTGCACATAAAACCGAATCCTCCATCAGGAAACAATGTTTGTTTTTGTTCAAAACAGTCGGCAGCAAATCGAGTTAATTTCTTAACAACCTGAGGGGATTACCAGAAAGTGCTATGAGCCATCAAAAGTTAAATCCCAGACTTATACAACATTACAAGCCATGCAACTCAAATGGACACAGAGAGTGTTATTACTCACTTGTTGGACCAAAAGCAAAGGATTGGTTGGCACGTAGGAGTCTGGCAGCGACTCCAAAGACCATTTTATTGTACAATCTGACACAAAAATCTGGAGAAATGTGTGAGTTTTAAAGAGAAGTTGATTTTTATTTTGGGGCTTGGAGAAATACTTAAACATAATGAGAGTTTGCATCCAAATATATCAGGATATCATAAAAAAAAGTAGTTTTTATTTGATTAAAAACTGAAACTTATATGTCCACATATAATACTTATTGGGAGCCGGCAAATGATAATATTGTTATTTTCAGACCATTTTCAAACAATCGATTGAAATTAAGATAAAAACAAACTTAATTTTGTTAAGAATACTTAACTAAAATGGGTATTATTATAATTTATTTAAAATCACCTCAACGCTTTGATCATTTAAAATGTAGAAATGTACTAAATCTTCCTACATAATCCAACTTATTTAGAAAATTCATTTAAAATAGTTGACTTTTACGCAAAAATTTACACAAATTTTAATTTAAAAATTTGTTTAAAATAAATTTTTTAGATACATTAAAACAATTTTTTTTTACATTTGTTAAAATTCTGAAAAATTAAACAGATGTAAAACTTTTTTCAAAAAAGCAAATATTTAAACACAAATTAGTTTAATTTTTAAACATAAAAAATGTAAAACAATTTTTTTAACAATTTTTAAAATGTGTTTAAACTTTTAAAACAAAATTTTAAAAATTTAATTTGTTAAAATAATTCAACAATTTTTTTTTTAATAAATTTTTTAATGAATAAAAAATTTTAATATCT
This sequence comes from Poeciliopsis paucimaculata, assembly GCA_903067055.1. Classification (NCBI taxonomy): domain Eukaryota; kingdom Metazoa; phylum Chordata; class Actinopteri; order Cyprinodontiformes; family Poeciliidae; genus Poeciliopsis; species Poeciliopsis paucimaculata. The sequence continues at coordinate 5,077 of CAEGAD010005752.1, read as the reverse complement.
TCATTTCTATCTATTTTTTTCTCGCATTGATGAGGCTGGAAAAACAGAAAATATTTTTGTTTTCTTGGTTTTATTGTCAAGAACAGGCAGTGTTTCTCACAATTACAAAGTTTGTAAAAATATATATATATATATTCTGACTATTATTCCTTCAAACACACTGAGAAACAGCTTCAACTACTAAAGAGAAAAAAAGCCTGCCTATGTTTACATTTTCAATATCCCACTTTAGGCCTCCCTGACCTGAAGCCTGTGGGAGAGGAATGTGTAGGGTAACACAAGCTTTACTGTTATCAGTCGGCCATTTTGGATCCATAAGGCCGCACACAGAGCCAGCTGTTTCTTCAAGCCCAACTAAGCTCCTGGTATTGGAACTAATTTGACTCATGAAGAGAAAATTGGGACCAAGCGGGGGGAGTGGAGCTTAGATCACTGGAGCAAACCAGCAGCCAATATTGAGAACAGAGGCCGTGGGGTTGTATCGTTCTCTAAGCCCTAAATCTCTTTCTCCTTCCTGTTTTTTGTCCACCCTTCTTTTTATGTCCTTTCTTGTTTTTCTCCCCAGATAATAGTTTAAATTATCCTTAAGGATGACAAAACCTTTGTCAATCCTGTAAATGTACCAAGTTATTACGGATTTAATGTAATAATCAGTTCAGTTCAGAGACCAAAAAAACAAACAAATCTGGAATAACCCGTTTCTTTGAATGTAGCCACTAAATGGACCAATAACCATTGATACCACTCAGGGCCATTGATAAATATTACTGGACACATCAATATTAGTTGTTGTGAAAATGACACAATTACACAAAGAATCTGCAAATGAATGCAATGTTTTGCAATTAATCATCGACACTACAACAACTAGATAACAAGGTCCAATTGTGTAATATTTCACAGGTCAGTAAAATATTTAAATTTATTTTTTTTTAAAAGAGCAAGAAAATAGAAAGTAGATCAGTTATGCTAGCTTAACTATGACAATCTTAACATACGCTTGTGGTGCAGAATTTGGTGTGTTTCAGTTCAGTTAATGCTAAAATAAGACAACCCACACGTAAACTCTATGACAGATGTTCATTAGAGCAGATGATGAAGTGAGCTAATCAACCACCACTAGCGTTCAGATGATCACTTTGTTATAATGGCAAAATAAACTTCAAGCCCGAAAACATAGAACTGTAATGGACTGATTGTTCTGTTATTTTGTGTGTGAAGCGTTACTGTGTTTTTTGGTGCTAATGTTAATGTTCCTGATATGCTTGAACGTAATCTGTGCTCTGTCGGCTAGAGGAGCTAGCCAACAGAGCACTATTACTATTGTCCATGAGTTGCCACAACAACGGGTCGATGTGTGCAGCGCAGAGCAGACACATGGTTTCGTTGTGGCCAGTCATATTTACAAAACAGAATCACTCTTCGCATTAGGAGGAACAAATATTTTCATTTCTAAGATGTTGTGTTATTTTGGGGCAATTTTAAGTTAATTGATCCATTAGTGGTTGTTTCATGGGGTAAATGGTCCTCAACCTGAAAAAGTTGGAGAAAAATTGCTCCATTTCTAATTTTTCTTGATGTTAAGTTCTGTCAGGATTTGTGACTCCAAGTTCTGGTTTTGTTCCACATGTGACAAAGAATCAGCCATATTCTCCATGCGTCTGGAAAATTTGTACATTTGGCCCAAAAGCCACACTGAGCATCACCAAAAAGACATCTATACCTGCCATGAAATATGGTAGTGGCAGTATTACGGTGTCTGCGTTACTTCTCTTCACATGACACCAGCAGAGAGCAGCCAAACATTTACATCAACAAAATAGTTACTCAGAGAAAAATCTATTCAAACATTTATCTAAATCTGATTTCTGTCTGATGAATTTTTCTTGCCATCTTGTCTCGGCCGCTCTGTCTCTGTCTGCTGCTTGCCATTTGCTAGCTTGTCAATCTGCCTGCTTTATTTCCGTTTTTTCCATCCATGCCACTTTAGCTAATGGAAAACACCTGGCTCAGGCAGCGTAATGGGTAAATTTCCAAAACTTCAACAACATGCATAAAAACAAAAATTACTCAACAGAATAAACATGCAACACAGCAAATAAAAATAAATCCAAAGTGAAAAACAAAACATGCAAGCAACACGAAAGACCATATTTCCACATTTGTCTACTGGCATTAAAGCATCTCCACTTCCTCAGTAGACAGAGAGACTGTCTTAGAATTGTGAAGAAAATGTTTTGTGCTTAGTTATTCATTTATTTAGTGTGTTTTCATCATCATTGGCCCAAATACAATACCTGTTGCATCATCTTTCTCCCAAGGTGCAATACCTTTGTTAGCTAATATCAAACCAAGCGATGAAACTCAATATTTAAATATAAGACGATCAAAGAAAATATTGATAATATTGATAATACAAACCGATTGTGATCTAGCTTACAAAAGTTAACTTTGTCTTATATTTTATATCACCAAAATCTTGTTCGCACTGTTTATAGCCACTTTTTTGTCCTCTAATATGAGTCTTAAAAGCTTAATAAATGCATTAGAGCTCCCAGCATTAAACCGTTAACAAATGTGATTAATCTAAAAAGTTTAACATGTCAATGTTACATAATGCAGATTATTCCATTACTGACTATTACATATTTTGACTGAAAGCCTCTCTCCCACGAAGGGTTACCTAGTTCACAGCAGCGCGTTCGACGGTTTTGTACTGCAGTCAACTTGAGTGAAAAGGTGAGAGAGGAGAGTCAGCCTAGTGCACTCAGTGCAAATTTCGCTTTAAAACAATGCAGAGAGGATTTGGATAAAGCTAAGTTTAGCTACTTATTGGAATAATAAATTATCCTTTTACAGTACATACACACAACCAGTTTACAGTTAACATTTCTAAGATGACGTTTGAACAAAATTAATTATTTTATACCTTTTTTGCCTTCTCCCAACAACCAATCAGAGCCAGGAGGCGGGTCTTAGCGCTGTCAATTACCTCCAACCCCTCCCTCTTGCTCTCTGGTACACTACAGCTAGCTTAGCCTGTTATGAATGCTAAGGCTAGTTGGCATTGTCCCCAATGACGGTGCATAAATGGTTTTTCTAGTTGTTTCTCCACCATTAGCTCATTTATCAGCGAGTACATGAGATTAATTGACAGCGCTAAGACCCGCCTCATAGCACTTATTGGTTGTTTATGGCCGGGAGAGATGCATTAATTCAGACTGCAATAATGTCACACACAGAGAGAGTGCTCAGGGTTTTGCCAACCATCATAAAAAGAAGAAGAAATGCTCATGTTTTCAGGAGTAAACATGGATGCTAACGGTGGAGCATCTCTTATAATTTTAAAGTTGCTATCCAACCAGAGCCAACACATTAACAACTTAATGCTCATTATTGTCCGCCATAGTTGTTGTTTTTCTTCCCGAACAAAGAATAGTAACACTCATGTCGGATGACCGCGACCTGGCCGTTCAGATTCAGGTCACATTTGAAAAGATTGGATACGTAATGGATATCCAAATGGGCTGGGTCGCATTTGGAAAAAATGTGACCCATTTTGAACGACATGTTGTTCAGTCCGTCACAAAAAGGTCACATACGGGTCGCATTAAGGCAAATAAATATGAATTGGGTCACTTCAGGCTGCAGTGGGAACACAGACTTCTCTACTCTCTAATTCTCAGGAGGGGAAACAGCAGCAGCATAGCAACCGTGTGCAGGTCAGAGAAAGACTTTGCTGCAGAGGCCTGTTGTCCCGGTTACTGAAGGAGATTCAGGGTCATGCATGCTGATGCTGCTTGAACTTCTCTTAAGGTGATTAGTTATGCACATCCAGACTCGCCAGGATTAACTCCATGAAACTGGAAAAAGGGCATCCAGGCAGGCACAAACACAGATATGCCAGCGCCTTGTTTTTCCCTCACTGGTTTGAGGAAAGGCCACTGGAAAGCCACCATACTGAAGTCACCATGGAGATGCTAACGGGATTAGCTCACGATGTGTCTGTGTTCACCTCTGAGTGTGTTTTGTTCTTAATTTATTCACCGAGTAGAGCACACACAACAAAGATCACAGAACAACAAAAGGAAGTATTGGTCTACAAAATAACGAGAGAACGAATAACGGTAACAAAAATAAAATAAAAATCAAAAAAGACCTTTTGCAACTACGTCACTAGCTGAAATAGCTAGCTTAGATACTTCCTCCCTCCTGACGTGTTGATCAAACTACCAACTGTCTGAATTCACACCACATGATTTATATCACTATGTCATAGACAGCGTTTATCCTTTACACCAGAGCAGGTTTAAAAACTTTAAGACAAGATGCTAACCAGTTTTTTCCCATACATGCTAGGCTATACATGACGGTGCAGCACCGTCTCCATGGTTACGAGTGGTTAGACACCTACCTTCTCCATAATGCGATATTTTATATCTTTCTAATCATACTTTCTTATAAAGTATATGAACGTTAATCTTCTTACCGTTTAAGAAGAGTTCGCTGCCAGTCATTCTGATTGACAGCTGACATCCATCATCCATCGGTATCGTCTGCTTCTTCTTCTTTTTTTTTTTTTTTCTAATGGCGGTTGGCAAGCAACTTCTTGATGTGCAATACCGCCATCTACTGGAATGGAGAGCATCACCACTGTATCTTTCCTCATTAAAATGATCAAATAAAATGACAAGTTTGGTTTGTATCCTTCTCTGTTTGTGCAGCCACGTACTATGACCAGTTTTAAAGTGAAATCGACTAAATAAAAGTGATATCAGGTTACAGGTGTTTGTTTTTAGACTAGCTTTAAAAGGAGAGCATCGTTGTTGTGATGCGAAGTGGGCGGAGTTCTGGTGACCGTGACGTCACACGCAAAGGGTCAATACATTAAAATTTATGCATTCAGAACAAAGACAAAACACGTGCACAATCAAATGGTGTCAATATATATTTTTGCTTTAATGTTGGCAGTTATGTTATGATTTGCATTTTTATTTTTATTTTCTCTAATATTTCTTGATTAAGTTACGGTCACATATATTTTGGGTAGAAGTGGAAAAGAGATAGAGAGAAAGAA
>CAEGAD010005747.1:0-11354 GCA_903067055.1 Poeciliopsis paucimaculata | reverse complement strand
TGCTTTTACCTTTGTCTAAACCTACATGCCTCAGTATTCTGTCATGCTGCTGATACTATGAATGTTAACTGGAAGTTTAAGTATTTTGCTAATAAATACTTAATAAATATTAATAAATAGAGTTTTAGAATTTGGAGATATGCTTATTCTGCAGGTACAAGATGTCCAATGATTGTTTTAATGTTTTTCCTGGGTCAGGCCTGGTTATCAGGCTACATGTATGGAGTGCTTGTTGTTTGAGAATGCCAGTGAGCAAATTCCATTTTACTATAACACAAGTCACCAGACTGGTTTTCACATAACAATAACTTAGAGACTGAGAGCTGTTTGTCTATTAAATTCTCATAATCAAGTAGTGACCCGACTTGTATTTGACTTTATCTTGGCATTAAGTAAGAATTATTCCAAACCAAACCAAATTATTGTCTCACAACAAAGATTAAATACAAGACGAAGCTTCAAAAAGGCTCATCATCAATTGTAAGAAGCATTTGATTAATGTAAAAAGAATAAATTTTTCTCTGGTGATTATTGAGGAGGGTATAACTATTTTATGACATCTGAAAATATCTACTATAACTATATCTGTAATATCTACAGATGGACATCTGTCTTCTTGATCAACAAATGGGTTGGCCTGGCCCAACTAGCATGAGTCTTCCTCTGAATGCTGAAAAAGTTCATGCATATCCAACATTTGGATATGGAGATTCAAATGCTCATAAAGTTCCAGAGAAAAGCAGGTGAACTGCAGCAATAAAATTTATGTTGCACAGCAAAAATTGGAGCAACAAAACAAGCTTAGCTTGGTTGATGAGCAGGTAAATAAGAAAACAAGATACAGTGAAACTGAATAGAAAACATGAAGATACAGCAATAAAGGAGAAAGACGCAGTCATCGTATCCTAACACCCTGTCGTAACATACAGTTTTATGAAAAACAAGAACAGTATTCAGATAAAACCAAGTTCTGACCCTCCAGATTACAGAAAGAACACATGTCAATAAAGTAATAAATATTTGACAGAAGGCTCTGAAAACAACCTTGGCAACCTGACATAGCAGCAAGGATGTTGCTAATGTGGAAGCGTCTTGCACACTGTGAACTGCAGCTGCTGCACTGGCTGGGCAGATGTCCATCGTTCTCTACCCTCTAATCTCCTTGCTGCCTTAATCTAAAAAAAAGACACACAAAAGCCCAGAAACACAAAGAAAGAGCAGAGTCATAATCTTTATCAAATCTGAAGGAAGACTCATAAGCTTTATTATAATATCAGACGATTTTCAGATGTTTAGTTAAATGACCTTCCTCCCTGAAAGCAATTTCTGTGATCAATTTGTTAACTGAAGTTAATGTTTATTTTGTTACATTTATCTAAATAACCTCACTTATTTACATTTTAATTACAGTAATTAAAATATATCAATGAATCAAACTGAAAAGCCATCTGATTTTGTTTGGAAGATAGTGACCACAAAAGTATTAAGTTATTATTAAAAATCGTGACTTGTCTTAGAAACCAAGATAAATACGGTAATCTGCAGCCTCAATAAGGAGATCTAACAATGAAATATTAATAGGTGACTGAACCACTGAAATCTTTAATATTCTGGTTGGACAGGAACTTCCTGTGGAGCGCTGCTTGATGAAGTGTAAGCTTCCCTTTACAAAAGCTATGTAAGTGATGTAAGCGGTTTCTGGAAAAATGTTCAGTGCTTCATCCTCCCTGGTTAGGTCACTCAGTGTGACCGCTCTGTGGGACAGTGCCTGGGTTGGGGTCATGCACTTTGTTAGGTGTTCATGTTCGTGCGATTGGAAAACCCCAGAAGGCTTTGATCTGTGTAGCGGAACAGGGCATTGGAGGTGGCAGGTGGGTGTCAGTGGGGCTCAGACCTGGAGAAGCAGAAAACCTGGTAGGCTTGGTGCATTAATAGCTGTGTTTTCATTACAAATGTGCACAAAAGTTTGTTGATATTCCGCGAATGTAAAAAAACACAATTTCACAATGGCAGTGTCTCCATTAAATCAGAAATAAAGTTAAAACCATGTGAATAAGTTTGTTCACATTGTAAGTAATTACAATATCTGCAGTGCCATCATCTGCCTACCATTTCCTGTCGACTCCTTTGTCTTTTCTGCCAGAAGTACCGTCCAGTTGCTGATGACATGACTGATGTGACGCGCATAAAGTCTTTCCATTGAAATACACGACTTTTGATACAGCCAAAAGAAACAACTACAGTAAGCACAAAAACTTTTCATTGAAAAACATGAGTTTTGTTGAAATTGGCATTTTCATTCAGCAAATTTGTTTTCGCAATTCCAGTTTGCACAATTTTAAGGTCAAGGAAAACGCAGCCAATGTCAACCAGTTGTGATGCCACAATTGCTTTCTGCTCTGTCCCACCCTCCACATAAAGCCACAGATTTAGTAGAAAACACACAAATACAATGAAAACATAGTGGGAGACTTCAAACCCATTAAACTAACAGGTATTTGTCTGCACGTGGTTAAGTGTATTGCTAAACGTGTCTAAAATGTTGCCTAAAGTAGTTTGTAGTTATTGATCTATTGTAAAAGTATTCTAAATGTAGTTCTACCATCACATCAATAGGTGGCAGTAGCACTACACATGGTTGCCAAACATGGATGTAAATAAGAGAAAGGTGTGAAGTGAGCGTAAATATGTACAGATAGAGAAGATGGAGGGTGTAATATGAATCACTGTATGAACCAAGCAGGCTCTGCATGACTGCTGCAAGTTGATATTGATTATCATCCCGAAATGGTGTAAGAATATTAAATATTAATGATGAGCTTTTTACACTGATGTTAGTGTAAGTAGGCACTATACAAATGTGTACAAATTTGATCTCATTAATACAAATATTTAAGCATAAATTGTTATCTTGAAGTTTTATTTATGTGACTGTATTCTAGAGGGCCATAGAAATAACTGAGGCGGGCTGGATGTGGCCCGCGGGCCTTGAGTTTGATATTTGTTGCTGTAGGAAAAAAAAAAAAAAACAAGACAAAAGTCAACAATGTTGTGAACCAATGAGGCTTGGTTGCTTCTGACTGCCAGATGTTCAGGAAAGCAGCATTCCAGGACTGGAGATGCTGAGGGGCCCGGGGCTTCCAGAGACCCTCACTGGCTCTGGCTGGAATAGAGAGGAGCACCAATGTCTAAAGACCTGCCTCTATCTTATGCCATCAATACAGGTTGTGTTTGCTTTAAAAACAAGAACATTTCTGCTGTCTTAGTTCAGTCACTTTTGGAAAAAAAAAATTAAATAAAGGACACATACATACATTAATCTAGTGTGAAGGATGAACACAGGGTGCTGAGACAGATTTGAAAATTTAGACACTAAATGTTTTGAAGCAGGATTGATGAGAAACCCATAAATGGACGGCGGTATGCATGTCACAAAACTGTGGAGCATGTATCAATATTTAGTTGGTATATGGATCAGAGGGACATGTAAAACCTCTAAGGATGTAAAAATCCTCACAGGTTGACAAACACTTTCCAGACTAGCTAAGACATTATCCATGAGCTCCGGTTGAAAAGAATGATTACAGCATAATGGTGTCAGATATTACAGTAAGACCCAGTGTCGTTTATATTTACCTTAAAATATGAAAAGAAAACAATAATTATCTTATATCGAACTTGCAAGTTAAATAAATAGGTAATTAGTAATATTACTTGAATTTTTGTCTTAAATTTAATTTTGATTTTTAACTTCCCTGCCTGTTACCTGTAATACCAGTTATGTGTTCTTGTTCTTAGAATGCACAGCTTGCTATATATGGTAGGAAAAGATACAAAAAGAATATTTTTCAGTTCAATCAGTATTCAAAGGTGTCTGAAAATCTCCTGCTAAATGTATTTGATCAAATAAAATAGCCTTCCTGGGTTTTTTTAGTTAGTTGTAGTTATTGGTGCCTCATTATTACGTTTCCCTCTGCTCCAGAGTCTGCAGTTACCTGACGTCATTGAGCTCACTCGCCATGGGAGTCTACCTGTGGCCCTTCATTGTGACCCCATTCAGTCAGCCTAGGTTCCTGACAGCTCTCCTCCCGTTGCCCCGGCTCACAGAGGCGGAAAAGAGCCACAACAGCCTCTAATCATAGCCGCTTCACTGTTTCTGCAGTCTGCAGAGATGATTATGTCTTTAAAACCGGAGAGTGGAAAAAAAATACAGAACAGTGTGTTCAGCAAGAGAGATAGAGGTAGAAACATGCAATATGGTCAGCTTCTGTCTCACATGAAATATTTGTGGAATAGTGGATTTACAGTTCTTTAAAATCATAAAACAAAATCTAATCCTCAGCTTACAAATTAGTCTGCTTGCTTGATAATGTCACCTTAATTTGTTATGGCATGTTTTCCAAATATGCTTTTAATATGAGGGACGGTATTGTCATAAAACATACTGCCACTCACACATATATACATATATTTTATATCTCACATACTTCATATTTAATTTGTGGAGAATGCATGTGGGTATGGAAGAATATATGTATATGAGAGAAGCATGTGTGTATGTGATGAAATATGTGTGTGAAAGTGGCAGTATATTTAATGGCTTGTACGGCCCTTCATGCCAAGCCACTTAATAACAACAGTCATATTGACAACAGTGGCAGAGGCTAATTTTGCCATTTCATCTCTTCAGATCCCTGATATTACGAAAGTATTCCTGTCTATACAACTTCCTGTTTACTGTATATGTTCTCTTTATTGTACCATTCTCTAAACCCAATAGAATGATTGTGCATGAAAATAGAAATAGATCATCTTGGAGTTTGTGAAATACATACATAAAGTGTTTTCTTATTCATTGTGTTTTGCATCATCACATCTAGATGTACTGAATTGCAGCTGTATGATTGGCTGATGTTAAACTCTTCAACAAGTGTGTGTGTCTGATCATTTCATCTAGAAAATACATTTTAAGGCTTTACACATCTTTATAAGGGGAAATAAAAAACTAATACTGGAACATAATGAAAAGTGATTTCAATTCAAATTCAAATTCAAATTCAAAAATACTTTATTAATCCTGTTTAAATATTTTTACATTTTTTACATTTACTAAATGTACAAAAATAAATTACAATTTTTTACATTTAATAACTATTTTCTGATACTGATCAGAAGCACAATAAAACATGCACTAAAGTAAGCTTGTTTTAAAGTCACAGATCGTATCGGCAACTGCTTTAAAATCAAATAAGACTGTTGGAAGTGACTTTAAAAAGACCATCAGCTATTCTGAGGAAATAATCAGTCACTTTAGGAAATGTTGAAAAATACATTTTGTCTGTAAAATAAATTTCTCGTGGCTCTGGCTCAGCCCATTAGTGTAATTAGAAAGTCAGCTTGTATTAAATTGATATGGATGTATTGCCAGGGGTCATCGGAGGAAAGTAAGTGTATGTGTGGGGGTGTGTTTGTTTTGTAAAGCAAATGAGGATAAAATTTGGAGTCAAACATGTGACAGTCATTAATCAAAAAACAGCACTGCTTCATGCATGTAGCACACAGCAGTCATTGTTACATGGAATGTTAAGTTTAAATGGAATAAGCTCCATCAAACACATCTTTATTGAACATCCGCTGGACTCGGATGAACCATTAATGAACCGCTGCCTCGTTAACGATGCTTGAATTGTGGGAGAATTTAATATAGTCTGTCAAAATGACAGTAAAGAATAAAGAAAAACTAAAAAACGGCACATGGAATTACACATCTCTGACCGTACTTTTATTCACCTGAAGTCAGCTAACAGATGGTACAGAACAATAAAACAACTGATAAAATAACAACAGACAGTTAGAATCTGAGTTAAACAGAAGAAGTCACTTCATGTAGCTGAGCTATTTGCAAAGTGAATTCTACCACATTATGGTGAAGACAGAGCTAAGCTTAAAACCTGTAATGTTCTGATGCTCACCTGTAGCTGTGAGATATGGACCATATCCCAGGTTTGTTAAGTAACTTTAAAATGTAATAGTTATGTAACTATTTCATTTGGAACAGAAGTTTGTAACTAATGTGACAAATAGGTTAATTAATTAATTTAATTAATTAATGACAGCTTCCATCAAGTCATTGATTTACCCAGCCCTAGCAGTTACTATTCTGACTACATTAAACTAGATTACTTGAAATTTGAGGACTGGGGTAACACTAAAAAAGTACCAACCACTTAAATTATCTGTACAATATATGATTTTATGTGACTGACTTTATCATGAAGAGCAGACAATGTCAATTTTATTTGTATAGCACATTTAAAACAACCAAGTTGACCAAAGTGCTCCACAGTTTACACAATCACAACATAAACAAAAATTAAAACAATAAAAATATAATACAGTTATATTAAATAGGAAAGAGAAAAGAAGTATGAGAAAAACAGCAACTCAAATTGAGAAGAGATGTGTTTATGAAACAGTAGTTTATCTCAGCTCCGGTTGTTGTTCTTCCTAATATTGTTAATTTGCTCACAGACCAAATTAAATAAATAAATAAATAAATAAATAAATAAATAAATGTCTCTTCTGATCCCTGAACTTCTTTTTGCTCAGTGTTACGCAATATATTTAGTCACGTTAGCCCGCAGAGTGCGCATGCGCGGCTCACAAGGTCGTCTCAGCAGTAGCGTAAGCATGATGTCCTTAGCTGCCCGATCGGGGGCATTTTCCCCTTACTTGCAGGCTACAGCATTTGCTGTGGCGGGGCCCCTCAAGCCTCTGGTTCCGGGTGTTGTTGTAAAGGCAGAGAAGTTTCTGATGGACCCGAAGAAGCCGCTCCTGTGCCGAGAGACGCTGAGCGGTCAAAGCCCAAAGACAGGCCCTGCTGTAACTGTTAGCATCAACGGTGAGTTCTGTCATTGGCTTTAGCTTAGCTGGCTCAGAATTGTTTAAAAGGCAAATATGGAGTATACATAATCTAATTCAGGTGTGTGTTGTATGAGAAAAGTATCAAGTGACATTATAATCAGTTGATAACCAATGATAGATTGGCTCTATTTCAAGTTAAAAGCTAGCTTTCCTGTGTTTGTAGCTAGCCAGCGGTTAACATCAGCGCTATGAGCAGCTAGGCTATACCAGTTTAGCTTGGTGTGACCCAATGTTCTCTGTAATTGTAACATATTAATGTTATTAAATAAGTTGTGTCTGTGGATATTCTGGATGCAGTCACTGTAGTAACATGTCAATATTACACATTAGCCCAGTGTTTCTCAAACTTTTTCAGGTTAACTCATTTAACAGTCACAGACCACCTAACCTGAAATCTCTCCCCGATAATGCATCTTAATATATAATGCAACCTGAAATGACAATATTAGTCTCTTAACTCGCCTGTAGTTGTTTTCTTTGTTCATCCTAATGAGAAGAATGGTACTGGCCCCAACAAAGCCATGAACAGGTCTACGTGGGTATTTTGAGTTATTTACAGATTCTGAAAATATGAAGTCCAAGCTTTTCAATTATATCAAACACATAGAAACAATAATATAAAAAAAGTTGTTCTTTACTACCAAGTGTTAAGTGCATTAATAACATTTAGAGTTTTTTGTGATTTAGAAGCACAATAACGAAATAGACTTGAATTTCTTTAACAGAAACAAAAAATCTTTTTTTGCATTATTAAATATAAAATAACCCATTCATTTCTATCAGTTGTATTTATTATTGTGTTTAATTAATTTAATTAAATAAAAAATAATAGCTGTAGATGTGTAGGCAGAGCACCATTCATTACCAAACAAAGTCATAAAAACAAAGAACAGTTCTGACTAACGAACTGTTCTGACGAGTCCATAGAGCTGTTCAAAGGAATCCAATCGCTAGTGAAGGACACATCAACGATCAGCAGCTAGTATGACTCAGCTTCCTCTTATCATGCAGTCCTAGAGGTGTTTTTTTTCCCCCGGTATGTGAAGCTTTTCTTTTGAGTGACCTAGTCTTAAGCCAGTTTTCCATCATTATTTTTAAACACAATCCTTTGGTAAACTAGCTGTAACGTCACACTTTGTGCTCACATCACAGCAAATAAATGGTCGTTTACATGCAGTACCTCGAGGACCACAGTTTGAGAAAGATTGCATTAAACATACTGCCACTTTGACACGCATATATTTCACGTGTAATTGGTGATTGGCCAGAAAACTGAGGTTGGTGCAGTCGTAGTCAACCATAAATCTCACAGAAATGCATTAGAAAATAATCCATGTTGATCTCTTGTTGTGGAAAGTTATTCCATTAGTTTTTATTTTTTAAAGCGTTCCTAAACAGAGGACATTGAATCTGCAGCTGAAGTCAGGATGCTGGGTGTGTAGGCCTGTAAGAACCAGAACTAATGACAGACTGTTTTTGCAGGATGTGCTGGAGTCCGGTTCGCCCACACCGACATCAAAGTCCCAGACTTCTCTGACTACAGGCGTCAAGAGGTGCTGGACCCCTACAAGTCATCCCAGGAGAGCAGCGACTCCCGGAGGACCTTCTCCTACCTTTTCACCGGGGTCACCGCCGTGGTCGGCGTCTACGCCGCCAAGACTGTGGTGACTCAGTTCGTCTCCTCCATGAGCGCCTCCGCCGATGTTCTGGCCATGTCCAAGATCGAGATCAAGCTGAGCGACATCCCTGAAGGGAAGAACATGACCTTCAAATGGCGAGGCAAGCCGCTGTTCGTCCGCCACCGCACTGAGAAGGAGATCGAAGCTGAAGCCGCTGTCGACCTCTCTGAGCTGCGGCACCCGGAGCTCGACAAGGACCGGGTGGTCAAGCCCAAGTGGATGATCATCATTGGCGTGTGCACGCACCTGGGCTGCGTGCCCATCGCCAACGCTGGAGATTATGGAGGTTACTACTGTCCCTGCCACGGCTCGCACTACGACGCCTCCGGCCGCATCAGGAAAGGCCCCGCCCCTCTCAACCTGGAGGTGCCCTACTATGAGTTTCCAGATGACGACACAGTGATTGTGGGATAAACATTCCCAGTCAGAGAAAGGCTGAGCTAACCCAACTGGGAGAAACAAGACTTCAGTTCTCCATGGCAACATTTGTCTTTAATTTCAGAACTGTAAATCATCTCCAGTTATGTTAAGATATGGAGGCTGAAGCTGCTCTGACCTTGGCTCCAGTTATGCAGCTGGACACTTGGAAGATGCCATCCTCTCTGCTTCTTCTCATTGGTTGAATATGATGTAAATGTAAATTAAACCATATGTTATCACATGTCTTGCTCCAGCTCCTGTTGTGCTCAATAAAGATTTCTATTTTATTTGACCTCTGTGAGTCTGCTGACCCTTCTTCAGAAACTTCAGCTGCTTCAGAACCATCTGGTTCTGTTCACACACCACAAGTTTAAAGGGCCAGTGTTATGTAAAATCAATGATTTTGAGCGTTATATGAAGTTATAGTTATTCCCTCATCAAAAACGGAACCTGGATTGTTGCCTTGATTTTCTTTTTTTTCATGCATTCTTGAGAAATCCTTTAATCTCCTTGGTTCCCCTACTCAGCTCCTTCAGAGCCAACACAACACCTGGTGGAGCTGTGTGTCTGCAGAGCTCATATATTCTACTTCTCAGTCCAATGCTGGTGAAAACATTGAGGGTTAATAGAGGAAAGATGTGATAACTTCCCGAAGGCGGAGTTCCAGAAAGAGCAGGAGTTTTTAAAGAGACTGAGGCCCAATTTCAAGGCATTAAATAGAAAAGTCAAATTGTATATTTGCTAGCATTTGTATCACAACTGATGGTAACAGCTTCTTGATAGTTCTATAAAATTACGTTATGTGGCTGGAAAACACAATACTGCCCCTTTAGGAGAAAAATAAATCTGCAGACGGGGATAAAAAAAACAAGGTGTGTTTGCGATGTTGGAGACTTCTAGGTGAAAGCACCTCAGGCAAACAGAATGCCAGACCAGGTGTGGCTTCTATGGAGATAAAAAAAAAAACTAAGAATGAAGAGGAAACAAATTATTTGTAATTTTGTCAACAAAATTACAAATAATAAAAAATAGAAGAAAGTGAGGAAAAGTTTTGAGTTTGTCCTCCAAGCAGCCTAAGCATTATGAGGGCTAAGCCCGTAGCAGAGAGTTCCTCCATTAAAGCTCTTCACCGTGGAAGAAGCAGAAACTGACAATCTTTTTCAGGGTGGCAGCTGGCGTTCAGATGGAGCTCCATCCTTAGCCACTGAGGATGGAGCTGAGTGGGAGGAGAGTCCAGGGTTCTGTTCTGGGAGCAGTTATCTGACGATGACTCTCTGTGGTTACAGCCTTTTCATTCTCACACAAGCAGCAGCTGATGACATGCAAAGCTCCACCAGTTTCATCAATGCTGCCACTCAGAACCACTGATCATCCCCCTGCACACACTGCAGCCTGGAAGCATGACAAATTCACCGTGTTTCTCAATGTCTAATCACTCTTTAATCATGTTCATTCACGCCTCTGATGCCTCTGGCCTCATGATGACAGAAAAAAAACATTTTCTCATCCTATATAAGAAATTATAGAACATGCTAAACATCTATCCTGTCCAAAAGTTGCTGTGGTTGGAACATAACCTTAATTTAACCATGTGCAAGATAAAAAAAAAAAAAAAAACGGGACATGCTGTCTGTGTTGCATGACAAGCTTGACGACTAGAAAATGTTGGACCCAGAAGGAGGTGGTTGGGTTTCCTTCAGTCAGCTGAGCTCTCTGTAATATTCCTCCCTGTGCAGCTTTTATTCTCCTATAACTTTTACAGTTACATCTACTCCAGGGGTGCTCATAACGTCGATCTGAGTGGATCTCGGCAGCAGGTGACAAACTGAAGGCCACCAGGACGCTGAGACCAGAACTCCCTCGTCTGACAGGCTTATCAGAAATATTCACTAAGGTCCTAAACGTTTGCAGCTTCATTAAATAATAATAAAATCAACAAAAAGTGTTAAAATGAATAATCTTAGTAATTTTGTTTCAACAGAAACGGGTAGTGGATACAGATAAAATTCTCGCTAAAATATGTTTTGTAATTGCCATGTGATGAGTGGTGTTTGGCGCCCCCTACTGGTTGCCTATAAATAAGAGGAGAAACTGTAAATTCCACAGTCTGTTCAGCGCTCTACTGTGGTAAGTCACCAAATCCAGTTCTTTTCTAAACAGTCATAGTGGGTGTGCTCAAAGACTAACGCGAAGTTTTATTACAGTACGCAGAGAACTAGTGGACCAGTAGGGAAGCTCACTGTGCTGATTTATATTAATCACTCATTACAGGTAATTATGTTACATTATTTATCAGTAATTTATGTTGTCAGTTATGTTTGTCAGTTTTTT
>CAEGAD010005746.1:0-78216 GCA_903067055.1 Poeciliopsis paucimaculata | reverse complement strand
CTTAAATTTAAAAACATAATTGTTATACTTTTATTTATTATAACAAACCCGCCGTCTTAATTTTAATTTTCTTAAACACCATTTTGGCCACCCGGGGTTTTTTTTTTTTTTTTTTTTTTTTTTTTTAAATTGAGACGGAAAAAAATCTTTAGAACAGACAACGTAAAATCCCCGTATTTCTTCTCAGCGAACCGGAAACCAGGTTGCCAGGCAACGTTGGAGGTCGCAACGCCGTCTCTGGTTGCGGCGACAAAAGTCCAGGCTCGGTTCCGTCCAGCCGTTCAAACATGTCGAAACGGGATCCGAACCCTCCTTCTCCAAAGCTGGGGGACGAGCTCAGCCGTCGGCAGGTGGGCTAAGCTGTGAGGTAGTTAAACACGGGACTGTTATTGCAGGTGGCGGCGGGAACGCGGCTTGCTTTTCAACTACACACTTTTAGTTAAAACATGGTGTTCAAAGGAGGCGATTCACCAAGTCATTTAATTGTTTCGCGTTCTAAAAAGAGACTTTCTTGTGAGAAAAAAAAGGAAAAAAAAGCTTTTCAAGGGGTGTGGATACTGACAAATTTAATAATGTGTAAATTATTGTCATTGGTAAAGTTAAAATACAAATACTTTAAACCAACTTATGTGGAAGCTACAGTTTTTGCAGGCCTTACCCTTTTGTCCAAATAAGTAAATAAATAACTGTTTATTGCACAGTAATTTAATACTTTCAAACTATAAAATGGTGCAGTCAAATCCAAATTTTACATTCTCATAAAAATATACATATATATATATATATATATATATATGTCTTTTAGCAGCCCTGCTATTGTGTAAAACATTTAGATGATAATGTTCATGTATATATGTTGAGGTTTGTTGGGTAAATGTGCAAGATCACTAAGGTTCACCATGAGAGTTTAAAAAAAAAAGAAAGAAAAGCCTACACATAGACATAATTTACATTGTGATGGCAGATGAATTCCACCGTCAGGAAACTGTATTTGTTAAAATAATCAGGCTGGACATATTAGTCCTCTTATACTTTATATAAGTGCAGCATTGCATTTCTTGTTTATTAAAAAAAATAAAAATTTGCTACTCTGTGCAGAGAAAGCCACCTCCAGCACCCACTCACATCTCAAAGGAGAAACTTTCTCCTTTGTCATCCTCAGGCTCCAAAGGATAGCCTGGATTTCAAACTGAATACCGTCTACGACCACCATACGGCCTTATTCTGGAGCAAGAACCAAATGCTGTTGCAGAGAGAAACCGTCAATGTTGGCATACTGTGGGTGAGAGGGACGATGTGTCAGGAGTTTCAGATAGTTCAATACATGTAATTCCTTTTCTTTTTTTTTTATCTGAAGGAAAAGGGAGAAGTTAGAGAATCAGCTCAAGCTACAACAAGAGCAAGAGAACGGCATCAGAGTTTGGGTCGACCCGAGGAGGAACACCTACCACTACGTGACATGACACGTAAAATCTGGGTAAAATGTTGTAAAGAAACCAGCACATACAGCAGCTAATACTTGATTAAACATCAACTCATTCTGAAAAGTAAGTAAAAAAAAGTCATTTTATTTGAACATGTGAATATTTTACACATTTCAGGCGTTCTGCTTGCTCAGCAATTAGAACTTCAGCTTTGGAGGAGGCTTCAAGAACTACCAGCGACTGCTGCTGCTGACCAGGAAGTCCTGACAATAAAACAGTCCTGTCAGTGTTTTTTGTTTTGTCAATGCTTACGCAAACCAAAAACAGAACAACGTAGTCTAATCTAATACCATTTTCATTACGTTTTGTTTCAAAAAGCAAAATTAACTAGTCAAAAAAATTTTAATTACTATTTGTATTCAGTTGTGTTCAATTAAGTAGCTAGAAAATCTCACCAAAAATGGAGATCATCATCTAAATGTAAATCAGTGTCATCATTTAGCTTTCCAGAAATTCTGATTTTGATTTTATTTTCTTTTGTCCTCAACTTAAATTTTTCTGTGCTTCCAGTCTTTTCAAGACAGTATATAAAAAGTAGTTTTGGACATTTCAGTTTGTCTCCTTTTTATAAAAGAGAAACGCATCGACTTACAAAACAATTTATTTAGATGTATTATCAACACCATCTTACATTTTTTGCTTCCTGCAAAACAGACTGAAGAGAAAGTGGAAATGTGCAAATAGTAAATAGTGACTTTAAATTTCTCAAGTTAACCATGAAAATAAAACGTAAAGTCAAAGATGTAAGCGGGGCATCGACAACTAAACAACTTCCAATTTTAAACCCTGTGTGAAATATCCCAGTGCCAGTTTTGTTTAGCCGAGTTGGGTTTATGCCCTGGCTTTTCTTTGGAGGCGGCGTCGAGTGAAAGCCGTTTTGTCCCATTCGTTGGGAGGAAGCATGTGAGGCCCGTTGTGGACGCAGAGAATGGTCATCTCCTCGGCGTACTGCAGATTCTGCAGCAGCTACAGACAAAAGAGAAACAAAAATACTACGAGTTCAGAACCTGAGAGATAAAACAAATAAAATACAACTTCATCGAAAGAGTGCCAAAAACAGAAAACAACAAGATTTTGTACAAGAACTGTTGAGATGCACAGATTTTTATTCAGAGGCAAGAAATATTAAGTTAAAACACAAAATGGTCATGAGCTAAACAATAATAATAAAGACGGATTAACTTTAGTGGTTGAGTATTTCACAAAAGCTGCTCCGTGGAACAGGAAGTGACACACAAACTGCGGTCAATTAAGTAGACATACTTACTTTTGGCGTGATGAAGAAGTACTGAGACGTCGTCTCTTTGCAGGCGGTCCGGACCACAATGTCAAACACTCTCCGTTCATTTACAGGATCCATTCCCTAGGAAACGAAACACACACAGACACAGATAAGCTCAGCTAAGAATCTTACTCCAGCATTTCTTTCTGCCGCACCTTTTAGTTCGATTTCACATCAGGCTGTCATTTATACTGTAAATAAAAGTACAATTAAAAACAAAGTGTACCTGGTTGATCTCATCCACCACTCTGAAGGGGCAGCGGTTCAACTCCTGCAAGGCCATGAGATAAAGCATGGTGGAGACGCTGCGCTCTCCTCCGCTCTGATGGTGTGGCGTGAGCTCGTGAAGCTGCGTGCTGCTGTGGAACTTCACACGAATGCGGATCCCGTACTTGTCGTATTCCTCCTGAAGGGAAGCGCGACAGCAAATGTGAAACAATCCAACCGATACAGATTTGAGAGTGGGCAAAAGTCAAGCGATCAACAACGTTTGTGCAAGATGTTTTAAAAGCGCAAACTGGCAAGGAAAATATCTAAGAATATTTACCTTTTTATTTAAAATATGGTTCGATCTACATAGATAATAATTGATTCTAATATTTAAAAGTCGCACACTTGTTAGAATAAAGCTCTTGATCACGGATTATTATTTATCTCTGTAGTTTGTGTTGCCCCTGATTGTTTTTACCTCGTTCTCTGAGTGCAAATCCACCTCTCCTGCACACTGCATGGAGCGGAAGAAATCACTGAACTTGTCATTTATCTGTTCCACCAGCTGCTTCAGAGGGTTCAGCCAGCGTTCCTTCGCCTGTAACACACACACACACACACACACCACTGTTAGAAAAACTACAGACAACACGAATTCAGTAGAACTGCTGCTCATAACATGATGCACCTCAGATATATTCTGCCTGTAGGCATTCAAGGAGTCTGTCTTTTTTTGAAGCTCTTTCTCCAGATGTTTGATCTCCTGCTCTCTCCTGTTGTACTCCTCAACAACCTTCACCATAGGGTCAAACAGGACAAATGTTTACACGCCAACACAAGAAAACTGCAAATAAACAAAAATCTTTTTGGTCTACGTTCTAGTAAAAATATCTTCAGTCACATGAAAAAAAAAAAAAAAAAATGACAAAACTAATTTAAAAGTAACTTCAGCAAGATATAGAAGCTTGTTTTAAGCACATAATTTCTTAATATTGATTGAAAAAGTAATAATTACACTGGTGGATTATTTCACTAATAACACTTTTTCCCCATGTCGTATGTGAAATAATTTGCCAGTGTACCTAGAACTTTTTTTAATTAACAATAAGGGAATTATTTACTTAAAACAAGCTGCTACATCTTGCCGGAAAGCCATGTGTAAGTGAGTTTTGTTTTATTTCGAGTGTACTAAGACATTTTCACTAGACCAAACTACTAGTTAAGGTTTTATGTTTTTGCAGTGAAATAATCACAATAATAAACTTAGGATTCTTCATTAGTGACAAAATCCCTGTTTTTACTTATGGTTTTCTTACAAATAGCCAAGTTAAACAGATTTTTGACTCGCTTACGCTTTCACTGAGACCAGTGAAGCACTCGGCTCTGGAGCGTTCCTCGTTCAGCATGGCATCGACCTCATCCAGCGTGTCTGGCAGTTTGCTGAAAGCCTGCATCAACATAACAGCTAATAAATACACATCAGCCACAAAAGGCTTTCACGCCATTCTGTCAGAACATATGAAGACGGAGGATGAAAACTAACATGGCGCAGGTCTTCTGATAAGGCCTCGTCTGGCTGCATCCGACAGTTGGACTTCGCCCTCTTCAGCAGGCCTTTGCACTGTTCAGTCAGCTGGACCTTCCTCTGCTCCAGACGGCTGCATCTTTGCTGCAATGAGAAGATAAGTGAAGGCAGTGCTACCAGATCCTCGGTAGAAACGCAGCAGCAGTCCGGCGGTGCGTTGCTATGCTTACTTCCATGGTTTTAAATTCAGAGGCACTTTCCCTGCAGTCGTTTTCCAGCTTGTTCTTCTCTGCCGTTAACCCCGCCATCTCCAAAGCCAGATGCACCTTCTCCATCGTCAGCTTGGCTCTCAGCTGCAGATGATGAGAAGATGGTGGAAGTGTTAATGCGCAGTGCAGAAAGTAGTGTTGCTCTGCAGCACGTGAACACACTGCCTTATAGAAATGGCAGATCTTTAAGGGCTTTAAACCCACCACTTATAGGAAACACAGGACGATCTTGAATGCGTTTTGTTTCAAGGTTGAATATTTCATACCTTCATTTGGGCCACGATTGATGTAGCTATGGTGACCTTCAGGAAATTGACAGCCTTAATTTTTTCTTTAGTTTCCTCTTCAACTTTTTTCAAATCGACTACATTCTGCTCCATCTGCTTCAGACTAAAAACATACAAGAAAAGGATTAGATTGTTCTTAAAGTTTAAATTTGCCCCATCTATGCCACCTTAAAGAGATGCGCTTTCATTAAAGTATGAAAATATATCAATATTTACAAACAACATCCCTCTGTCCTTTCCCCACAGGCTTACCTGTCCTGTTTCGTGCTGATTTTCTGTTCCAGTTGTCTTCTCTTCCCCTTCAGCTCAGAGAGACGTTTCTTCTCTGATAACAGTTCGTTTTCTTTGCGATCCAGAGCGGCAGCCTCCTTCTGCAGGGCCTTCATTTGCTCATCAATTTCTCGCAGTCTTGACTCACAGGCCTAATTGGAACAGAGATGAACAAGACTGACTGAAGTCCTAAGAAACAACCCCAACATTCTGTATTTGAACCAAGATTCCCGAACCATGATGGCTGAAGGACAGAGTTTGAGTTTTGCTTTCAGGTTTGCTTTGATATGAAGTTCTTACCTTCATCTGCTGCTCCACTTGCCGTTTCTCCTCGGCATCCACGGTTATCGAGAGGTACTGAGAGGCGTGCACCGCCGAGTTGCTGGTACTTATCTTGTTGGAATAGAAGGACCTTTTTACAGTATACCTCTCATCTGTTGTGTACAACACCTTAAGGTACGGCTCCTCAATCACCTGAGAGAACATTGAAAACAATAAGGTTTTACTAAAAATGTAAGCAAAAATGTAAGCAAAAATTTGATAGAAATCTAAAGCTTCCTTAAAAAAATAAATTAAAAAAAAATCTAGAGAAATGCACCATGTTGGTTACATAACATTAAAATGACATTTTTGGAACAGATCTGTCACAATAACAAATTTTGCTGGACAATAAATTGTCAGAGTAATTATTGCAATAAACGATCATATTGTTTGAGACCATTTTTGAGCATTACATTCATAATTGCAAAATAATGCAAGTTTGCTCTGCCTCAAAGACCAATAAACTTTAATTTGTAAGGAACGCTTAACATTGGAACTGGAAGGAATCTTAAATAAAATAATATACAATAAGCCAAAAACAATAAATAAAATGGATTAATTTCTCCATAAACAAAAATGCCCTTCAAAAATTACAAAATGAGCTCAATTTCTGAATAGAAATTGTTTAGCTTATCTTAATTTAAACGTCATTAGTTGATCAATTCCTTATTGCGACGGGCTTATATGGAAATTAAAATATTTTTCCCAGATTTATTTGAAAGTATTAAAAAGGATTGGACCGGAATAAGAACAGGATTGTACCGTTTTGATGAGAGCTTTGGTCTGTTCGTTTCCCACTGGCACATCATGCACCTTGTACTGGAGGCAAAGGTAACTCATCACCTCATCAGGAGCATCAAACATCTCACGGAGGTAAGTGAAGAAGCCAAAACGTCTGCAAACGTAAACGTTTCTTAAATCACTATAACTGCTAATCTGTGAAATCGGTTCACTCAAACAAGTTCAATAGTTGGAAAACAACTGCGTGCAGTTTTGAATATGATGTCCACCCACTATGCACTTTGTTGATGAAATTCAGTTATATTCTTTGGATAATCAGACCAACCAGAAAACCAAGGAATCAGATGCGTCATTAAAGCCTCTAATTAATAAAATATTCATAGAGATAAGGAGTGTGCATAAGATCTTTCTGACTTTAGAAATACAAAAGTGTGGTGATAAATTTTTTTTATATTTCACAAAGTCATGGTACAGACATCTCATACACACCTTAGACCACTTTTGTTAAACTTGTGTGAAAAATAAAGTTTTATTCCACAGGGTTCCTGTTCAGGGACATTTAATACAATCTATTTGGGACACAGCCTACAGACAGTCAGGAAACATTACACAATTTGACCTTCAGGAAAATAAAATCTCTCACCTCAGGGACTCGATGTTTCGGGATGGCGCCCGCTTGGAGCACGACTCCGGTGGAGCAGAAATGGTGTTAACTTTCAAGTTCATTTTGTCGCGGACCTGTGGACAAGGAGTGGCAAAGGAAATTTTGCTTTTAGACTCAGTCAAGAGGAAATGTCGAAGCCGCAGGTTAGACGGTGAGCACAACACGGACCTCGGTCATAAACTTCTCCATGTCGTCCTTCCTCTGGAAAACGAACGCCCGCAGGTCGTGGAAGGAGATGTGGTTCTCCACGTACTTAGCAAATTCTGGATTCTTTACATTCACCTGTGGGACAGAAAGAAGAGTTACAATTGAAGCCCAAAAGCAAAAATCACAAATAATAATGCAGACATTTTTGATCCAATTCAGCTTCTCAGTTTAGTATGAAATCAGCACTTTTCTCTGACTTTTGCTCAAAATAAACCATTGTTTCTACACTATATGAGTGGGACTCACCACCAGCATCATGGGTTCATGGACATTTCCTTCAAAGAGCTCTCGGTTCTTCCTCAGCCACTGGAGGGCAGCGTGTGTATCCCTGTGGCGTCCTCGCAGCTTCTCTTCTTTGGCATTCATCATGTTGTTCATGTCCTTGAGCTTCCTTACCAACACTACAAATACGCAAAAAAATAAAAACGCGTTTGCAAATTGTGCAACTTTAAAAAAAAAAAATTTAAAAAAAAAAGTTCCTGCAATTTTTTTTTTCTAGATCAAACTTGAAATCTGACTTTTCGACTCAGCGCTGATGTTGTCGCCCTCCCTGCGCAGGTCCGCCCTCTCTCCTTCGATCTTAGCTCTCTCCACCTGGATGAGCCTCAGCTCCATGTTGACGGCGTTGATCTGTGGTGTCACGTCCGGCTGATCGCTGATTTTGGCCAGCTCCGACTTCAGGTCCTCGATGGTCCGTCTGGTGTTATTGATCCGCTTCTGGTGGTCCTCCTCTTCGGTCTGCTTCAGTCGCAGGTTCTGCTCAATGTCGTCGATCTGTAGAGGAGAGAGAGCCGCGCGGAGCATTACTTCATGCCTGTGTTTTTCTGTTTTGTTGTACTCTCTCTTTTTTTTTTTTAAAGTTCAAACAAGTGACGTTTCTTGTCGGAGAATCAGTCTTGCCTCTTTGTGTTTCCGATCCAGCTGATCTTGTTTCTGTTTGCACTTCACAGAGGCGTCTTTAATTACTGCAGTCTGAAAAACAAACCTCATTTTAATGATAATCAGAGATGATAGAAAGTTAGGTACTAATCCCTTGTTAGAAAAACAAATGGATGATAGAAGGGTGGATGGATGTTGAACAGAATGGGATAGGATATGAAGCATAACATTTCAATTATTTTTCCATCTATCCTTCCAACTTTAGCATGTTTAAAGTACTGTAATTAAGTTACTTAAATTTTCTAATATAATATAAATCACTTGTAGCAAGAAGTTCCAGAAAGTACAGAAAGTAAATGTAACAGAAAATGCATCATTATATTCAGAATAACTTTGTCACCTTGGCCTTCATTTGCGCCTCGTTGGGCTTCAGCTGGTCGTCAATCTGCTGGATCTTCTTCAACATGGGCGCCTGCGCCTGCCTCAGGGCAGACAGCTGCTTTTTGGCCTCTTCCCGCTCCATCTTCAGGCCCTCCAGCTCCTTACGTGCGGTCTCATACTCCTAGTCCCACAGCCAAAAGAGTACAGTTATTTCACGACTGGACTAAATTTCCCTTCCCTCCCTCTTGTGTTGTGCGCATCGTCTCATCAGCTCACCACCCACGGCTTCTTCTTTTCTAGCAACTCAATGACATCCAGGTGCCTTTTCTTTTCGTAATAACGGTTTACGTCGATCTTGTTCCTCTCGTTCCTTTGCTTGGCCTTTTCCAGGTAGCTCGCCTTCTCCTTCACAACATTCTACAGAAAAACAACCCAACCCATCAGAAACCCGATCCAACGTTGTAACTTTCACAAGAACTAGCACTAAATTTACATCCAGCAACACTACAGTGTAACTGATCAGGACATCTTGCATACAGAAATTAGAGGATTATCTAATCTTCTCTTTCTTACCTCCAGTTCTCGTTCTTTGTTGCGGAAGTTTTTGAGCTCGCAGTGGTACTCGTACATTTCTGGTGGCCCAACTGACTTCTCAGTTGCCTCGAGAAGTTCAATTTTAGACATCTTTGCAAACTCTCCAACTTTTTCCTGCAAAGGATCAAGGAACGGTCTGATGCCAATGTGGGGGGAAACATTCAAAACTTTATTTTATACCACATCTGAAGGATTTTTTATTTGAAATATACACCGTATTTTTTGGAGTTTGTAAAATTTTATGAAAACAATGTATCACTTTTACTTTCACTTCATACTTACAGTCATATCAAGCTGCCAATAAAATACATTAAGAACTCAAACTACAATGTAATAATGCATAAAACAATCTAAGGGGATGGAAGACTTTTTTTTAAAGCTATTTCATCAAACTCTACATCAACCTACCTGAGGTAGAAACTGGCAGAGGTTGCTGACTTGGATCTGGAGAGCCTTCACCTCCTCCTCCACTTTTTTCTGGTTGCTGATTCCACCATTGAGCATCCAAAGCGACTGATTGTTCTCCACGTGGATCTCTCGGCTAATTACCAAGTTACCTCCCTTTTTGAACCTTCATAAGCAAAACGATATGAATTTACACAATAAAAAGTTACATTTTGGCCACATAAAAGATTAATAATTTAGTAGCAAGACTATACTCTGGAACTTTCTTAAAATCAAAAGGTGTGTTAGTAAAATGAAAGCGTTGACTATTACTTACAGCTCTATCTCAACAAAACCTTTTTGACAGCCACGTTTCACATACACCCCAACCTAAACACATAAACAAATCTGTAAGTAATCATGAACTAATTGCCAAAAATATTTAATATCTGCATCATTTACATCAGCTGTCCAACACATGTTTCAAAATTAAGGTCAAAATAGATTTATTATGCATGAAGCCTTGGTTTTACCTTGTCTCCTCTGCCCAGAGTTGCAGTCCGGCCAGCCAGAACCAGGCATATGGCGCACACAATGCTGGACTTTCCGGTTCCGTTGGCGCCAACAATCATGTTCAGATTCGGTCCAGGATGCACCACAGAGTAGTCGTATGTCCTGTCAGTGCACAAAAGGACACATCTACATTTGTATTTCAGAGCACAAGTGAAAAATCAAACTGATAATCAACCTCAGACTGATGATGTGTTGGGCTCCTTCTCTCTGTCTGGTTCTGTCCCCTTAGTTTTAGATGAAGAAAATATTAAAACCACTATTCTAATTCCAATTATTCAATGCAAAGCAAGTGGCCCCAAATATAGGATTGTGCAAACTTTATTAACAAGGTTTAAACCAGATTAAACCATCTAACATGCAAAATATGAATAATAATGGTGACATCTTGTGATTGTATTTGTACTAAAGTGAATATTCCAAATCCTTTACAAATGAATGGAAGCCCCTTGAGCCTTATCTCATGTTACAGCTTCAAGTAATGTATTGCATTGGGGTTTTATGTTATAAAATACATGCCTTAATAAATCTCTTTTAAACGCAATTACAGCCCCAATGACCTAGTTCGTGGTTTTATGGCCACTTTTTCTTGCAAAACAACTAATTATTAGTCAGACTGGATTTAGAGGCCTGGTGAACAGCAGTTTTCAAGTCCTTCCACAAGTTTTTGAATTAGATTTTAGGTCTGGGCTTTGACTGAGCCATTTGAACAGATACACTGGCGTCCATCTAAACGACTCCCTTCTTTTTTTGGCAATATATTTAGCTTTACTGTCTTGCAACAAAGTGAATATAGAAGTCAGTCTTGTGTCTTCTGCGGCGCTAAAGAACATGCTCCCTACAGCGTGCCGTTTCACCGTTGGTGTGTTTAGAGTGAAGAGCAGACTGCTTTGTGTTAGTTTATTTGCATGTGGTCCAAGATTTTACATTTTGGTCCCATCTGATCAGAGCACCTGCTTTCACATGTTTGTTGTGTTCACTGTGTGGATTTTTGCTAGTATAAAAGAGGCTTCTCCCTACCTATTTAAACACTGAAATCCGTCTGTTTTACTGGACGGGTAGATTGGTGGCGGCTAATAGTTGTCCTGAAAAACAGAAATCCGAGCTGTGGATTTCTGCAGGTCCTGATTTGGTTGCTTCTCTGATTGTTGCTCTCCTTTTCTTAGTCTGCCAGTGAAGGTGGACAGCCATATCTTGATAGTTTAACAGAGTTGCTATACTAATTTAATTTAGAAAAGATCGACCGAACAACGCTAAATGTGATGCTCAAATCTGTTCTGTAACCTCTCTGCAACTTTATGATGTTTGGTGTGCTTCATGATGCCATTTGCTTACTTATGTTCACTAATGAACGTGATGTCTCCGCAAAACAGCTGGATTTAAACTGACATTAAATTACACAAAAAAGGAGTGCATTTACAAATTATGACACATCTGAATTTCTAATGTTTGAATTATGAGGCATGTCGCTTTCTTATTTTATTCAGGTGTGAAAGGGGGTTGAATATAAACGTATTAGATCGTTTTTAGATTTTAACTAGTAAAATAATCTAAAATCCAAGCATCACTCTTCTGTACTTCTGCTTATATGCCATCTCCCTAGTAACACATAAACATAAAGCACATACAAAACACAGTTAACCTTCCCAAAATAAAAGCCTTCAACATGCATGAATGGTTTGTAGAAAAGTTAGTGCCCTGATTATGAGCCAGAGTTATTTAATTTAATAAACTCGTTAGTGCCTGCTGGGGAACCTGTCGTCGCTCATTTCAGACTTGTTCATATTTGAATGGTTTAAAAGTTGAATAAGCTGTAAACATTAGCCGTAGCTAATGGGGTAGCCTGGCAGCTGTCAATGTAACTAAAGGTTTCTGGTTTGGTTTCTTTGTTTGTTTCTTTTCTTTCCAGCGGCAGTTTGACTTCACAGCCGTTGGTCTCAGCAGCTAGCTGACAGCGTAGGAAACACGACTTACAGGAAGTTTTTCATCGTGATGCGAAGTATGGAGCCCTCCACAAAGGAACCAGCTTCTCCCGCTCCTTCGGGCCGCCTGGGTAAGCTCGTCGAAGCCGTCTGTGAGCCGCTGGTGACATGGCTAAGCCGCTGTCTTTTACTGGGCTCCGCCATAACGAGAAAAGGGAAAGGAATTTGGAAGAAAACAGGACGAGATTCGGAGAGCAGCCGCTCTCCCGCTTCTTGCTAAGTTTCTCAAGAAACGCGATTGGACCATTAAGGTCACGTGTATAAACAAATTATGACGTCAACAAAAAAAAACCTCTACATCTGGGAGTTGTAGTTTGTAAAGCGCGAACCCATGGTAATATGTATTTTCCAGGGAGATAGTTACATTTCATAGCACAGTGAAGTACCTGTGTTACCTTCACTTCTTTAAAAAAAAAAAAAAAAAAAAAAATGCTGCATATCAAGCGTAGCTTAAAAACAATTGACTTTGCAATTTGGTGCCTTGAACTTTCCCTCTTTCCTTCGCAGGTCATCACAACAAAGCTCCTCCATTGTGCCATTAACAATCATTCTTATGTAGATATGGTTCATGATTTGTGATTTAAAAAACTGCACCGAGGAGAAACATCTGGATTTTTTTTTTTGGATGATGTAGGTCATGTTACTTCTGACCTAAAAGCAGTGATGGCATAGTGATCGGATTACTGATTACTCCTTGAAAAAGTAACTTAGTTACATGACTGATTACTTGATTTGGAAAGTAACTAAGTTACATTAAAAGTAAACAATTTTAGTTACTTTCAGCAGCTGTTGCAGGTTATTGTATGATAGTAACATAAACTGTGGGTCTGTGCTTATAAGGTTGAACTGAAGAGGAGATTGTTTAATGCCTGGAAATGTACAAAAAAAACCCCAAAAAACTAAATACTTTTTTCATGTTTTTGTGTTCCACTGTTGTCTGGAAAACTCTGTAGGATTTTAGAGTCGCAGCTCGCGACTCATTCGATTTGCAAGTGACTTCAGAAAAAAAAAAAAAAACAAGCCCAAAACTAAACACAAAGATACCCCTTCCCTCATCAGAACATCCTATCCATTTAAAGTGAAAAGCTATCGCAGATGTTTGCACTAATCCTTTTATGAGAATACCCTACCTTTTAAAAAATATTTTAAATACAGAGGTATTTGTAACACAATGTGTCCACCGGATTGCGCAGGTCACTCGGCACCTTCTAATGATACTATATGCTTAATATAAACTATTGCACAGCTTCAATATCTGACATAATGTCACTACCAACATGTTCTTTTTAGCACTTAAATCAATCAATCAGGCAGGCAGGCAGGTGATGCCTCAAAGGATAAGCATGTTGGAAAACGGATAGCCGGATTTATGTTGTCATTTGCACATTCCAATTTTGAGTTTTTTCCTCAAACTGGAAGGAAAAAACTCCTTCCAAATAAAGTCTGGTTTTTATTTGTAAAAAACAAGACTTTTATCATCTGTTTTTTTTTTTGGTTGTTTTTTTTTACAAATATACATGCTCATGTTTATGTTTGTAGTTATTCTACAAACATTTCTTTGAATCATTTTTAAAAACTGTAGCCTTTTCTTATTGTAACTTTGCCCTTGTTTTACAGTATGTTACTTCTAATTGTATACTTTCACATAACTGCACGGTTCGAGTTGCTTGTCACTTTGCTCACATCTGAATTTCTTCAATGAAGGACACTTAAGGTGTAAAGTTAAAAAACTTGAGCAGAAAACATTTTATTTCTATTTTAACGAGGAAAGGATAGTAGGATACAATGAAAAAAGGGAGGGGTGTAGAACAAAAAGTAAAGAAAGGGAGGGAGTTTAGGAAGGGCACATCTAGAATATGAGGTTTCTTTGTCCGGACTTAATCAGACCTAAAACTAAAGCCAGCCATCTTTCCCAGGCTTTGGGAACCGTGTCCAGGTTTCCTCGTTTTTCCTCGGCTGTGGTGAGATCAGAATCGCCTCTGGACTCATCGTCCATCGTGAGGCCCGAAGCGGAGCTCGGGCCAAACCAGAACTAGTATATCTGATCAATTCATCACGTCTGACCACAGCGCGAAGCGTGGAGGCCCTGTGAGGGTTGTTTCTCGCCGGCTGCTCACCGCCACGGAGGCTGCAGAGCGGCTTTCCTATCATCTCCGACCGGAGCAGAGCCCGACTCGGGTCGGATCAAATAAGATCACTGTGTAGGTTATAACAGAAAGACAGACGGACACACAAGCACTCATCATTCACGCACACACGCGCTCTCCACTCACACTGTGGGGATTACGCACTTCCGCATCCGGGTTAAAAGGTAACGGCCGCCTGGAATTATGGGACATAAGTAACAAACTGTAGGACGTCGCCCTCTTGCGGTCAGTAATGGAAACAACAACCTGATTTAATTATTTCTTTTTAATTATTTTGTTTACTTAAAAAAAATTAACTAAGAATTTTGAGTTCTATAGAAAGTAAAAGCAAAAAATGTATATGTTAGATGAATCTGTTACAGTAAACCACAGTACATCCAACCACAACGAAACGTACAACCTTTATTTCTTTATTGGTGTAAACGTTTTATTTCTGACTTTATATCAGCGTTTGCAAAGGATATTGATATACGAAACCTGTGAAAAGGCAAAACTTAATGGGAGAAAGAATAATTAAAAATAAAACAGAACTATTCTTTCCTTTTTTAATAAAAAGGCACAAAAACGATCAAGATGCAAAAGTATATAAACATCAACTAATTACAAGTATTTGGGCTAATTATTTGGGAGTAACTATTATGATAAAGAAAGAAAATTAGAAAACTGTTCTATCTACAAGGAAATTATGTCTTTTTTAATATATATTGTCAGGTTCATCTACCTAAGCATTCTCAAACAGAAAAAGAAGAGAGAGACAAGTGAGGTTCAGATTTACTTGCAAGGAGAACGGACAGGAGCGTGCTTCAGGTTCAATCTCCTACTCGCTCTAAAGCATTCTCCTCCTGCATCCTTTCTTTTTATTCACTTATGGTGGTCCTAGTTATATAAGCCTATTCAATTATCTTGAGTGAATCACACAGCATTGCTGCTTCTTCTGTTCTCTTGAGTCACAGGCGTGTTGCACCTACGGGCTGCCGTAATGTAGAGTGCAAAGTTCAAAGTTCTTGTTTACTTCCTTCTGTAGAAACAATGGAGGAACTGATGTCTTGTGCATCCATGGTCTCATGTACAGCTCCTCTGTCTCCGGTTCATAAACGTCAACCCTTAATCATCCATTGTTTATTCTGCCAGGTCAGTTATCACTCTTGCTGCAGACCATCAGGTATCAGCTCCCAATTTGACACGCTTCGATATCTTCCTGCAAGCATCTCTCACAAGACACACATTCCAGAAGCAAACAGACATAGAGTATTTATATTTGCAATTAATTTAAACGTATCATATATCTGTTCACCCTTATCCCTAATGGGGTCAGGAGGTGCTGGTGCCGATCTCCAGCTACATTCCGGGCGGGAGGTGGGGTCACCCTGGACAGGTCGCCAGCCTGTCGCAGGACAACACAGAAACAGACAGGACAAACAACCATGCACACACATACCTAGGGAGAATTTAGAGAAAACAATTAACAGTCATGTTTTTGGACTGTGGGAGGAAGCCAGAGAACCCAAAGAGAACCCACACGTGCACAGCAAGAACATGCAAACTCCGTGCAGAAAGACCCCGGGCCGGGACTCGAACCCATGACCTTATTGCTGCAAGGCAACAGTGCTGCCAACTGCACACACACACACAAACACACATATATATATATTTTTTTTTTTTTTTAAAGCGTAATGACAAATACATAGCACCATACTACTAGTATGTAGTTAAATATAATAATGCTTTAGATGATGGAATAATTTGCTTAGTTGTTTGCTGTAGAAAATATCAGTCAACAGAGCTGGAAAACAGACCTGACAAGATGTCAACACAAATTACATCTGCTCAATCATTTTCCTCTTATCAGTGTTTTCAAATCAGTTTGAGAAAAAACATCATCAATTCAACTTTAACATAAAACATACCAAAACGTTTGGGATTTGCAACAGAACAGCCACATTAGAAAGGATTTTACCATCTTTAACTTGGTGTAGGGACTTAAGGGGAAGGTTAATTCTTCCAGCCCAAAAGCCACATTTACCAGGTAACCACTGCTGTTCTTTGAGAGAGGAGTCAACTGATAATAGCCGAGCCCCACATTAGTTTTAAGCTGTATTTGCGTCTGAGGTAATTAACTTATCTGGGATTGTGAGCCCTGTGGGGGGGTTGTGAGGTAATCTTGAATGGCGTAATAAGATTTGAGAGCCTACTACCACCGAATGCTGCTAGCAGCACACCGAACCTTTAGGTCTTTCCACAACAACGACATGGTGACCTTGAATGGAGGAAAGAAACAGATCAGACTGAGCGAGGTCGTGGGACTCCTTTTAATGATGGATTGAACCTGAAGCACCGTGACTGGGACGGGGAAAACAGTGGAGCTCCATCATCCTGCCATGGATGGATCAGGTGTTAAAAAAGTGAGTTACTGCTGACCATTTTCTTAGATCGCAGGAGCTGAGGAAAGAGAGAGGTCAGCGTGTGTGCCTGACGTTCGGCTGACTTTTGGTCAGCTCACATTGAGTTGCAGTAGTGGTTTAGATTGATATCTGTGCAGAAACTTTAATGTTACTGAGAAAAGGATGATGGAAAATATTACATTTGTTCTTTATGCAGTGATATGTGTTGGAACAGTAGAGTCTGTGCTGCTGTTTTTAATCAATATCTAAAAAAATAGATGTGTATTGTCCTTTTTATAATCTACATAATCCCTTGATTTGATTTGTTGTGCTGGAGAACTCATACTAGTAATTTAACATAAAAAACATTGCTAACTTAACTTTATATTTAACCTACTGAAAATGATTACATAATGAGGCTGTTGCTGTGGCGTTGCAACTGCACACCAGGATGTTTCCTTTTTTAGGTTTTTAAAATAAACAAATGCATTCAAATTTCCGCTTTTCAGCTGCATTGCGTGCTTATTTAATGAACCCGCTGGATGTGTTACTCTGTCCAGTTTTTTTTTTCTTTTGCTAAATTAGATTCTCAGTTTGCTCCACTGCAATGTTTCCCTGTTATCAAAAGATGTAAATCAGATGGACTAGATTATCTGTGAGACTCTCTCGTCAGAGCTGCAGGTTTGGGCTGGAACAATGACTTCTATCAGATCAGACACCTGACACTTTATCTCTCAGCTCAGCTTTCTTGCAGCGGGCCCCGGGGAGAAATGGGATAGGGAGGGTTACTGTGTGTGTGTGTGTGTGTGTGTGTGTGTGTGTGTGTGTGTGTGTGTGTGTGTGTGTGTGTGTGTCCGCGACAGAAAAAGTGAAAGGCACAATCCCTGGAGACAAAAAGCCAGAGGATTATTATGCTCAGCAATGGGGCAGTTTTCCACAGAAACTTCTTCAACAAAAAAACCAATTGGTTGCTCCGACTTTGAAGCTGGCTACTCAGACAGTAAGTGCCATCTGCCGTGATCCTCTTCCTTCAGGTTATCTGATTTCAGTGCACGGGCTCGGGGTCACTGTCTGATTGTGTAACAGAGGCGTTTATACGTTATGCTGCTTTCTTTGCACTGGAATACACGAGGAATATGTAAACTATACTCTTGCTTTGTGTGAAGACCGTCGGAAGCAAAGGGACACGCGACTGTGACGAGGCCTGTTATATCACCTCTGTAAACAAAGCTGACCTGCTTAAGCAGCACGCTAACCGCTGTCTTTTTTAGCCTTTATCTAATTATACCTTTTATCCAAGAAGATGCACGAAACGGAGATGATTTAACTCAACCCTTCTGGCTCGGCAGAGCAGAGCCATGCTTTATACTGTGGTAGATTGTAAAAAAAAAAAATAATAATTTACCAAAGATATTATTAACCTGATTGTTTTCTCTCTCTCTCTTCTTTGAATTTTCACAGAAACCAGGATATGGAAATCACAAAAGAGGTAACATAAAGCCCCAGGGGCAAAAAGGGTGCAAAGTAATTTCAAAGGGCCAAAAAGGGGGGCCAATGGTTGTCTTGGGGCAGTGAACAACAACTAAAAGCCATATCAGAATGTTTGTTATGCAAAACGTGTTGCAAAATCGGTACACTATGAAGGAGAAAAATATGCATGGGCACAAATAAATACTAGACTAAATTAGAAACCTGCTTTAGCCTCTCTTAAATTCCCATATATGTTGAATATAAAAGTGCTCCTGTGTCTGTGAAGGAGGGGTGATATTTGGGGGACTGTGAAGAGGGCAGTTAGTGATGAACATTGAAAATCGCCACACGATAAAGGAGAAAAGTTAGTTTAAGTATGTAAAAACAATTAAGCAGTGTAAATATGAGTGGGGCCATAACTATTTTAGTTCAATCACTCTATTGATTATTCTACTAATTAATCGGCTAAAAATGTTGGCAAATTCCGCAGATTTTTCATCTGATCTGTAGAATTAAATAAGCTTCTTTCATATAGTATCAAAAACACTTTTAAAAAAAAATCCAAAAAAATAATTTAATTCTTCTTTTAAGTAAAAAAGTAAAAATGTTATTGCCTAACATTAACATCATGTAGTGCATCTAGAGTTATTAAAATATAACTATACTATACTATAAACTATACTATACTAAACTATACTAAAAAAATACTTTTAACACAGTTCAGCCCTTTCTTATCAACTTAATATCAGCACAATGTAGGACTGATTATATTTTTGCATTAACCAACAAATGAAGACTCTTAGCTGGAGATTTTCTTTACAGAATATGAATCAGGTAATGCTAAAACTGCTGCTTCTGGGTGGAAAATATTTACAGATGAAGTTTTTTTTTTTTGTCTTAAACGTACACATAGTCGTACAGTTTTGGCTTAATTACTGCTCTGAATATGTTGCTCTTTCACCAAATGTCCTCTTTCTGAGTTTGTAAAGTCCAGTTAACGATTCATCGATTAAGTAATCAATTAATCAATTAGCTAACAAGTATTTCAGTAATCAATCTGATTAATTTTTTTGGCCCTAAAAATGGCACAGGTGGAGGAAAATATTTGGTTGATACTAAAAAAAATTGAGAGAAAAATCAAAATTTAGGTGACATTTTTATTGATTTATTTCATTTTTATTATGTAGTGGATTTGAGGCATGGATTGAGCAAATTAACTAATCAAACAATAAAACAAGGTGGGTGTTAGACTGGTAATAGATAAAGTTATCTCTATCATTTACTACTAAATGAGAACACTTTCTATTCAATTAGCTATTTACCAATCTGCAAGTTCATTCTAGTGCACAGTCAAACTAAGGATGGTTTTAACATTTCCAAGTTGTCTAAGCGCTAACTTTGAAATCTTCTCAACTCTTCCTTAGAGATGCCCGTTGGACCTTTGCCTCTGGCTCATAATTCTGCAGCCGACGGCAGTGGATCTGAAATCATTCAGCTCAGAAAAATCAACGGCTCCTCAGCAGAGACGCCGAGCTACCAGCACCTCCACCGGGAGCTGCTGCTCAGTCACAAACGGTGAGTGATGTAAAACCAGCCAAGTAATGCCAGTGAGCCAACAACGGCAGTAAAAAAATAAATAAAATCTGATAATGACTTTGCCTCAGATGAAGTGAAAAATGTATGAATAAATAGCTTGATGTTGGACTGTCAACATAACTGTGTGCAGGTGGTGTGTTTGTCAACCTGTCTTGTGTTAATTCAAATCTATTTCTGGGCTCTCATGCCAGAAAATGCCCTAATCTGCCTTCAAATTTGGTTACATCGTGGGCCGGCCCTCGGTCAAACACAGGCTGCACGTTGCTGTTAGCGTGTCTGGTTGTTTCTTGTCTGAGTGAACGCTCTCCGGTTGTGGCTGCTCAGAGGCCTGCTGCTGGAGGAGAAGCCAGAACTGAAGCGGGTTCTGGAGCAGCGCCGACTGGAGCTGCACAGGGAGGAGGAGATGGCCCAACGACGGCCCTCCGACCT
Source organism: Poeciliopsis paucimaculata (assembly GCA_903067055.1). Classification (NCBI taxonomy): domain Eukaryota; kingdom Metazoa; phylum Chordata; class Actinopteri; order Cyprinodontiformes; family Poeciliidae; genus Poeciliopsis; species Poeciliopsis paucimaculata. The sequence goes on along the minus strand of CAEGAD010005746.1, from coordinate 58,143 downwards.
GGAGACGGAGCTCCGAAAGAGGCAGCAGAAGCTGCAAGAGGTCAGGAACTCAAAGACCTCCGAGATGTGATTCCCCAGACTATCAAAATGTGTTCAGTTTATTGGGATCTTAAATGAACGTCCAAAACAAAGAAGAATTCATTTGTGAAGTGGAAGTGGCAATGTTCTTTTCCAAATGAAAGCCTGGAAAATGTGGTGTCCATTTTAATTCACCGCTCTTATGTCTGATTAGATCCAAGTTATTTCCGAAGCCACTTGTTTAATAAACAGAAAGCTAGCCCTGCTGTAATTTAGCATAAACCAACTGTGGTTGGGGTCATAAAACAATATTCCAAGCTTTGAACACCTTGTGGAGAATCGTTCAGTTCATCGCCCTAGAAAAATGAACAACAGCAAACACAGTAAGTTGATTGGTACAGCGAGATGAATCGACATGAGATGATTTGCAATACTGGAAGAAAAACAAGATCAAAGTTTAATCATGTGTTAGAATGGTCTAGTCAAAGTGTAGATTCAATGGAGAAGCTCTGCTAACACTTAAAAATGAAATTGAGACATAAACCTAAATAGTTGCAGAAGTCATTACTTAAAAAAGCAAATAAATAATATTGAAACTCATATATTATTTTCTTTCCACTTCACAATCCTGTCCTACTTTGTGTTTGTCTATCCCCCGTAATCTCTGAATCAAAAAACATCGAAATTTGTGGACTTTCTTAACAAAATTTCATGTCAAAGTTGTTTGTTTTTGTTTGTTCTGTGTCCAACTCAACTTGTTTTTACAGTACGAGCAGGAGGAGATAAGGCAGCGGGAAAACCAGAACAAGATCCCAGAGTTTGTTCGCGTCAGAGAGAACCTGAGGCGCACGCAGACGTTCGATCAGCCCTGATCTGCTCCCATCAGCCAGTGCGGCCTCTCACCGTTGTGGCCCTAAAAATATTTTCTGCTCACATCCTGCTGAGCTGCAACAACAAACCAGAGACACCGGCGTAATTTAACATTTGCTAATTCACTGTTAATTGTAATGAGAAATTTATTCCTGGAGGCTAAAACGTTGTCCACCTTTTAAAAATATATATATTTTTTTACAAACTCATTCACAGTTTTGTTCTTGGTGAGGGGTGAAGTGCTCAGTTTGTTTTTCCTTTTTTTTTTCTTTTTCTTTACTAAAAATCATGGATTATTGGTTGAATGAAGGCAACAATGTTCTGATGCTGAATGTTTTTTATGTTTTTTTTATGCTTACTAATTTGCCTGTTCCACCCTCAGTTTTCTGTTTCAGTTATCATATCATCATGTCATGTTATGTCAGATCCTTTACAATGTAAGTACTAAAAGAAATATTTTCAACAGCACTGTTTTGTATTAGTAAGACGAACCTCCCAACATTACAAAAAATACAAGTTTGTTTACTTGTTTCTGTCATGGATTTTTGATTTTTAGTTTGTCTGTGTGTGTGTGAGAGAGAGAGAGACAGAGAGTGATGTGGGAATAAAAAGTTTAATGGTTTGGACTGATGCGTTTCTGTACAAGAGCTTTTGAAAGCAGCATTGATTTGCAGGCAGTTCCTGTCCCTCAGGACGCTCATGGTTCTTTCACAGGGATGTGGGACTTCGTTTAACTAGCTAATCTCATCATTCCATCGTGGGTCGAGAGGAGAAAGGACTGGCCATCTGCTGGAGGCTTTCAGGAACGTGTAGGCTGGGAACGCCCCAGGGTCTGGTTAAAGCACTGGAGACATTCTGGATGGTCACAGGCGGCTCCAGCCGAGGGCTCAAATCCATCTTGTGGAGTTATTTTTTGGAGCATTTCAGCGGCAAATTCAAGACATAATTCACGGAACAATTCTTTGAACCTCATAATTATGACTGAATGTGATAGTATTGGCTTAACTTTGAATCAAATAGTTATAAGATCCTGACATATATATCACTGAATCTTGTAATTGTGTTTAAATTATTACATAATGAAAACTCAGTCATAGACTTACATTTTATTTTTCTTCCATCAAGCAACAGAAATGAACTCCTATTAAAAAAAATACCTGCATTTAGGACTTAAAGGATTACTTAAAATTGTGGTCAGTGAATTAATTATGGCCTAGTGAAAGTTTTCCAATTTTATAAATGAGCAGAATAAGACTCTTCATGTAAGAGTAGCTTTGACATGCATTTATATGTATTCAGACAACAGATTTTCTATTGTTTACAAAAAATTTAATTTTAAAGATTCAGGGACTCAAACGTTAGGACTACAAATATGCTTTCGCTGATATCTTGAAGGGAAAAGAAGATCAGCGGGGCGAAAAAGATGAAATCTGGTCTGTTTGTATACATCTTCTTCTTCTTCTTCTTCTTCTTCTTCTTCTTCTTCTTCTTCTTCTTCTTCTTCTTCTTCTGCTCCTTCTTCTCCTTCTCCTTCTTATCCTTCTTCTTCTCCTTCTTCTTCTTCTTTTGTGCCTCTTTTCAATTAAAAGCCTCTCCTCTGCAGACAGGCGCGTGCCTGAGAAGTCAGCGGAGCTGGACGAAACCATTTCAAACATCACCAGGGGGGTGGGGATGTAGTTAAAACTAGAAATATACGCACAGATAATTCAAAGAACCCGAAATTATAAAATGAAGCTCATCAGAAATAGTAAAAGAGGATTCTATGTGTGTAATAGTCGCTTTTTAGTGACTGTTATTTGTTTAAACATCAGTTGGGATTATCCCCACCCCCTCGTGGAGTGGATTTGTCCTGCCCGAGCAGCAGATGTCCCGGGCGCTCCTCACATCCAGCCGGAGAAAGTCTCTAAAGCTGCTGCGGCTGCAGAAAGGATGCTGTAGAGGAGAACACAAACCACCTGGTAGGAAAAAAAAACCAAATTTTTTGTCGCTTAATAACAAAACCTAAAGGGTACGACCGGAAGAGTCCGTGAAAAGGACGAGGAGGGTAAAGTTTGAGGTGTTTAAGTGGCTTAATGGAGAGTAAAGGGAAGGCATAAGAACTTTTTATATCTGCGAAATAAACTTTCATACAACGAGCCCTAGTTACATTGAACTTTTAGCAGCATGCAACTTGTCTAAATGAAGGCTAACAGTCGTTATTTACATTTCATAGCCATTTTAACTCCATTGCAATCACTAGAAGTCAATATCCTCTTGGTACTTTAACACTGTGGATCTACACTGGATTCATTTCATGTTGTGTATTTATGTTGACTTTTGATTATTTTAAACGCTGAGTCTTGAATGCAGCACTTTTTTCCCCCCACTATTAAGATTCATATTAAAACATCAGTTTTAACACTGTTTGGGTAATTTGTTGAGAAAGGCAGAAAACACATAATTCATTAGCCTTGGAAAACATATTTACGAGAGTGCATTGTTTAGGAAACGTTTGTGCATTTTGTGGTATCCGCACAAAAACAGAGAGCAAACTATTAAAAGTGTGCCAAAACGTTAAGAAAACATTTTGCGCAACTATTAGTCAATAATTTAGATGCACACACGCACACCCAAGTTATTTCTCACTCCATCCTACTCACCGTGTTTGTATAATCTACGCCCATTTAAGGATTTTAATTTGTTTAATCCGGTTTGGAACAGTTGAATCAGCTAAAAGCAATAAAAAATAAGACAGCGTGTTCAAATGATGCAGTAAATAAACGCCAGTTAGTCACTGTTTGCTGTCTGCTGAATGAAATTTGGATGTTCTCACTCCCTAGGACTCCTGTGGAGCAACAGGCCGTTCTGTTTGTGCCTGTTTGTCTCCTCAGCTGCAGAATAAACAAGATCTCCTCTATTCCACATGTTAACGGACAGGAAGTGTTGTCCCCCAACACCTCTGTGCTGTTAATATTGCCACTGGAGCGCCCTGCCTCTTTTGTCTTTTTATTTTTGTGACTGTGCTGAGCTGTAACTTCATCCGACCGGTGACCTGAAGAGGCCGCTCTGTCAGAGGCCTCAGAGAGGACGCTGGCCTAGAGGGACAGCCTTCGATCCTTCAGCCTCTGGAGCACAATGCCGCCGGTCTCTTATTGGTTCTTGCCATTGGGCTGTGACAGAGGTCTGGAGAGCATATGGCCTTCGGTGACTGGGAGGAGGCTGGCACGGTGCTTAATTATTACTGCTGTTGGCTGCTCACAGGAACAGTTTGTGAACTACCTGTCTTTGCGGCCTCCTTTTGTAAAGATTTCCTTCGACATCTCTGCAGACTTCTGTCTTTCTAGTGCCTCCTTTCGTAATCCAGCACCTCCTCCCTTTTCTCTGCCGCTCCCCCATGTCCGTGCACTTCTCTCCTCCAGCAGCCCATGCTTCGCATGGAGCTGATCCCCTTTTTTTTGCTGAATGGATTTTGGCTTTCCGTCAGGCTGAAATAAAAGTGAGCTGTAAAGTCGTTTGGGTTTTCTCGCATAGTATCAGCATTCAGCAGGAAAATCTTAATTATAGGGTTCCAGCAGGGCCCGGATCTGGTTTCATGCGAGCCTCGCTGCTTCCTCAGTTGAGACCGGTCCCCGTTGGTAATTCCAGGCCCGACCACAGTGGTAATGAGCAGAGTGGTGGTGGCTGCAATCCAGCGGCCCGCAGCTCCAAGGGGCTCATGGGAAAGGGCGGTGTGGGAAGTCTGGGAGACAGTAAGTACGCATCATGATGTCTTGCCCTAAACATCAACTTCCGTGGACGTTATGCCGTCACGGGCCAGTGAACTGTGAGGATGGGTTTTTGCTTTCATCCTTCCACGTGTTTACAGATAGTCATCATTAGCGAAGATGGCACTGCCCCACCGATTAAGATGTTTGTGACTCCATCAGTGGAGTCTGCAGGGTGGAGGCACTGCTATCACCAGGATCCCGACCAGTTTTGTTTTTTTGGCTTTGACTCCCAGAAACATTTCAACACTCCTGCAGCTTCAGGTTCCTTACAAACTCTATGACAAATCAGCATTTTGGCAATAAGATGCAACTCCGACCCCAAACCCATCCACCCACTCAGCCATTTACTCGCTCAGCCCAGACCCTCCAACCACAAACTCTTGTGAAACTCTTCAGACACTTATGAGGTGTAAGCAGGGTAAATCCCACACTACCCCGCCTGTGGCTTGATTCATGTTGATGTCTTCAGTTTTCAGATTGCTGCAACATGGAGCCGTGTGTCTGCGAGGGCAACATTCCCCCCAAAATCCCCACGCACACAGCTCTCCTTCCCAACGAGCCTGAGCCGTCAGCAGATACTGCGGCGGCAGCAGATTTCCGAGGGCCCCGGTCGGCTGATACGGGTCTTTTGTTGCCGAGTTGTTTTACTGACTCAAGCTGCCGAGCATTTGCCTCATTGTGATCGCCGGCTGCGTCAGTTCACATGAGCTGCCGTAATGAATGGGTCAGAGCAGTGGGACGCACAATAATGTCCTGTCATAGAGGGTCCTGATTCACACGGGCTATGAGTCTTCCTCATAGCTACAGGAAAGGGCCTGATATCAATCTCCAAACACAGCAGTTCAGACAGGAGCTGGGGATTAGACGCTGATGTTTCAGCGGCAGTCTGCATGCTGTCTGACTTTGTGTCAGCCCTCTTCCCATCCTGTATTTCTGTCCACTGGAGGGTTTGTTTACGTGATATCAACACAGAGGCTGCTTTGTGCTTGGTATTAATAGGAAAACTAGAGGCATGCTTTAAGACAGGGGCAACCCAAGATTTTTCAAGGCCCTGAGCTCAGGATCATTTGGGGCTCTCTTCCTGTTGAGCCCATCAGTAAACCACCAAAGATCTTCTAACGTTGTTTTATTGTCCATTTACTCCCCTAGTTTCATGGTTTAATCGTAAGCCGACAATTACATTTTCCAAATCACAAAATTTGTTTTCACTAAGCTTAAAAATAGCCACTTGGCATTCTCTATTTAAAATAAAAAACAGATGTATTAGAGACAAGTTTAATTCTCTGGTTTACACCTTTGGTTTTCTGCAGCTTTTTTAGACTAGGTGGAGGAGGAAAGTTAAGTCATTGTGTTTACAAACACAGAACACCATCAGTAGTTTGAGATTTTTTTTGCAAACTGCGAACCATCATTGTTAAATCCTAATTTTGAATCAAGTTTTAAAGAAGAGTTTTGTAGGATTCCTAAAGAGTTTTAAGAAATGTCAGAAATCTTTGTAGCAAACTTGTCCTTGACAGATTTTTAAGCCCCCTTCTGGCTTGGAGGTCCAAATTATCCTAAAATTTTACTTATTCTTTGGGCTGAACTACTTTGAAACATGCTTATTCTTAGCTTTATTAACTCATTTGAATAGTTTAACTCAGCAGGTCCAAAGTTTGTCTTCCGCCCCCATTTGGGGGTCACGATTCAAAAAGGGTGGAGTCTTCAGTGCTTAAATTTGAGAGTAATACATTGAGATGAAAGTTATATATCGGCTGCCATTACTTAACTAACTGTGTAAAATCAGGGTTACAATCTCCTCCCCGGTGACTTTTGAGGATGAAAAGCTGAAAGGTTTGGGAACGACTAGTTTAAAAGAAACAAAAGTAAAAAGAACATGAAGAGTACATCTTCTCTCTGATCCCTTCACATCCTCCTGTAATTGTTTCAGCTCTACAGAAAAACATCTTGTTGTTCTTCCTGTTTTCCTCCTGTTGTTGCCTCACTCAGCAGCCTCTTCCTGCTGATTCCCCGTCACATGCTCTCTGAGGAGCAGCGTTGCAGCCGAGCAGGACGTGAACAGCAGCTGTGCAGAGTGTTTGGGTGAAACGGAGAAGCTTCGCGCCGTGCAGGGATCTTGTGATGAGATGCTGCGTGTTCGAGGACATTCTTCCACTTCAAAGCCCCCCAGAGGATTCTGGGGACACTGGTTGAATGGAAACCGAGGGAGGGGTGCAGAGAGGGAGAACAGGTGCAGAAAGGGAGGGAGTGGGGGGTTTCGGGGGTCACTCCCGCTGCCATCTGCTTTCTGTTTTGGTTCTGAGGCTCTTTAAACGCCCCGTGATACGACTCGCGCTGACACGCTCCCCTGGCCAGTCGCCCCGTGCCCCGTAACCATGGCGCCACGATTCAGATTGACCCCTGCACATGTGCCGAGTCAGCCACGGGGGTCTGCGTCTTTTGTGACCGGCCATGGGAGAGAAAATGAAGAGGAGGGGGAGGTGCGAGACAAGGGTGTAAAAAGAACACCCGCCAGTCATTCACTTTTGTTAAGTAAAGCAGCAGAGGGAGGAGAATTGGAGCCATGTGGCATGAAAACACAGGAAGATTCTCTTAAGTGAGCTCTCTTATTTTTCTCTTCATTCATTTCGCTTTGCTTAACTCAACAGGTGATCGACTTGAGTCAAGATGACAGCCATGGAGAGCAAAGAAGAGATCAGCGATACGGACAGTGGGATTATCTTGCACTCTGGTAAAGACAACGCTGAACAGGAATCCAATATCAGCACAGTTCACACTTCATAGTTCACATGATTAAATCAGTATAAAGTCAATACTGACCTTTTCACGTGAAAACTACAATAGTCATATTTTATAGTCCAAGTTAAGGTAGCATAGAAGTGTAGAGCAGAAGGAGAATGATGCATGGTTTTTAACATCTTTATTACAAACTAGTGTGAACAGAATGGCCATCTGTCTCACGGTTTGGGATGAGCATTCTTTACTCATATATCTCTAATTAAAATTGAGTACAACTAGTTAAGAAAAACAGTCCACCTGTGTGTCATTTAATCGCAGTTAAAAAGAAAGAAAAAAACAGCTGTTCTCTGAATGCCTCGGGTTTTCTGGAGAATATTCTCGGACAAACAGAATCATGAAAACCAAGAAACACCCCTGGAAATCGTTTTACCGGTGCCCTGCTAGTCAAGATGTTGTGTTTGTAATTGCTGCAGGCCCAGACAGCCCCACCTCTCCGCTGAAGGACCCGACCACTCACACCAGGGCCCTGAAACTGAAGCATCAATCTCTGGAAGAGCGTCTGGAGCTCTGCCTGCTGGAGCTTCGAAAACTCTGCATCAGGGAGGCGGTAAGTGACCCCCTGGAAACTCAGGAGATAGTTCAATGTTTTAGCTGGCATTCTCTCTGAACAGACACACAATATTTAACTTCTTATCGTGAGACGTATTCTTGTCCTGTCGTTCGACGTTCTCTTTTGCCTCCACAGGAACTGACTGGCTCAATCCCCTCCGACTTTCCTCTGCTGCCCGATGAGAAGCCGCCTCGGGTTAGGAGGAGGATCGGAGCGTCTTTCAAACTGGACGAAGATCTGATCCGTCAGGACCAGAAGGTACCAAACGCCACCTCGTTGGATCTCGCTGTGGATGACAAAGAGAATAAGCAGGGGAGTGAAATAAGTTTCCATGTTTCGCTTTATCCCAGGATTCAGAGTTACAAGCTCTGGAAACCGGCTTGGCAGTCCAGCGGCAGATTTACGAGGCGGCCCGAAAACTCTCCCTCGAAGAGAACCTCAGCAAACCACAGAAGAAGAGCCGGCTCCAGCAGTGCAAAAGGGAAGAGAAGAAAGTGAAGGATCTGCAGGAGGCCGTTTTCCAGCACAGGATCAAGAGTGAGTGCAATTCACCGTGCATCTCCATCTCAAGTAGCCCGAGTAAAGGTGAGTGACGCCGCTGCCCCCCAGAGGACGAGCTGCGTAATGCAGGGAGTGTGACAAAGATGTGTCGTCTTCTCTGCAGATACATCTGATGACAGCTCACTTTCTGATGTGGTGGCTCTGGATGATGGTGAGTTTTACACATCTGTTACCGAGGTAAAACCACATTGTAAAACAGATTCTGAAATAAACAGAATATGGCCTTTAAAATTTTTGATTTTTTTTTTCTTTTTGACTTGTTGCCTGTAAGAGAAAAACATTTTCTTTGTCGCTTTTTGCTGTTCTCTCCAGATGTAGAATCGTCTTGCCCACTCTCACCTCCAGTGTTGGACACCTCAGACTCAGACCCCCTGCAGTCGCCTCATCAGTCTCCAGACCAGCCTGCTGTGGAGCTTGAACGCTCTCCCATCCAGAACTCCCCGTGGAAAGAAACCAGTCTGGATCAGCCTTACCAGAGATCAACTAAACCTCAAACAGCTAGCAGAAGCAGGTCCAGGTATGAGAGGTTTAAGACAAATTGAGACATACTTATTCAACATTTACAGGGTTTTTAAAGTTAGTTTTTAAAGAAAGTTGGAGCAAAACACCACCCTGCTTTATACTGTGAACACTCCTACGTGTTTGTGATTTTTAACAGAATCCGTTGTCCCTGCTTTATTGCGTGCAGTAGTCCAGCAGGAGCTCCGGTGTCTGCAGAGAGCTGCAGGATTCCTCTGACTCAGTTCGTCAGGAACTCTGCTTTACGAAACAATCACTCCACCAGCGCCCCCTCCACTCCAGAGCTGCTCGTACGCCGACAGTACTCCCAGTCCTTCAGGTGAACAGACCATTCATGTCCAAAGTAACATTCACAGAGCCTAACAACATGTGCACTGCAGCAGGCTCCTATAGCCTGCTGCAGGCTACTCATAACTCAAACTCATAACTCAAACTATGTTTGAGTTATGAGTAAATAGCATACTTACAAGGCAGAATTAAATTGATAATGAAGTCTGAGATGTTCAAATGTTTTAACATTTCATGACTGGACAAGTTTTGCAGACGTAGGGTTCATTTGGAATGGTTTTTTTTTTGTGAATAGCCTCAAATCTCGTGAAGGAGAAATTTTAAAAAGACATTCCCCGATATCACATCGCTCAGCTCGGCCAGAACTCTGCAGAAGTTCTGGCCGAGCTGTGGAGAACATCAGCGCGTGATGAGCCCGACCTCTCCTCACCTGCCCCCCTTTGAACAGGTCGGTACTGAACGAACACTGGTACCATTAACATCTATTGCGTCTGCAGAGCTGCCATTTTTTCTTCATAAAGCCTGTGTCTCTGCAATGGATGTAATGTTATGGCTGTGTCAAGAAGTGCAGACATCGTTAGGTAGATGTTAGAAGGTTTATCTCCAAAATCAGAGAAGAGCATCTGTAGTCGGCGGAAGAGAGGAAGTCAGCTTTTGTTGCTGAAGGAAAAGCCGAGCAGCTGAACAAAGTTTTATCCATTAATCATGTTTTTGTCATCATTTATGAAACCAAAACATTTTTTGCTAGATGAGAAGTAAAAGAACTCAAAGCCAAATAATAAAAACTGTGAATTTCCTCTTTAACGCGTTGTCAAATAGGAAGCCAGCTGGTTTGAGGAACATGCTCACACTAAAAACTAACAACTGAATAAAATAATTTTTAAAAAAAAGATACGCAAAAAAAATGCGTAAGAGTAATTGTCATAAACTGGCTTGCCATATTTGTTATGCTGGTTAATGATTGTCTTATGTCTCCACAGACTTCCCAAAAAGAAGCTGACTGTCGACATGGAGCGGCTCGGCTCAGAGAGCTGCCGCGGCCGGGTCAACCCGCCTCTGCAGCGGTGTGGCCCAGAAACCGTGGTGCGCTCTCCAGAGTTCTCCCCTCCGCAGCCGTGTCAGTGCAGCTCAGAGGACAGCAGCTCAGAGCACTCCTCATCCTCCTCCTTCATCTGCTCTCATGGACGGGACAGACCCACCGATATTCCCAAGCTCTCCCCTCCGCCTTACGGATTCCTCTTCGGGGCGCAGACGAAGGAGCTGTCCTGTTTTCGCGGCCTCCACAAAAGCCCCGGACAGGTCAGACCCACACCAGGAAACGGGCTTCTGTCGCCTCGAGACACAGACACGGGTAAGGGCCTCCCCACTGCAACTCCAGGGGCTCACAATCTGCAAAGAGGAACTCCGTGCCAGAGGAGCATCCTGAAGCCCCCCCCACCGTACACCAGGCTGGTCCGAACTCCTTCGCTGAAAGACTACCCGAACCACACCGTCAGGCTGCTGCCCCGGGAGATCGTGTCAGAGGAGCTGAAGTCCTGGCACCAGAGGAATCAGCTGCAGAAGTTCTGGCCGAGCTGTGGAGAACATCAGAGCGTGATGAGCCTGACCTCTCCTCACCTGCCCCCCTTTGAACAGGTCAGTACTGTACGATCACTGGTACCATTAACATCTATTGCGTCTGCAGAGCTAAAAATGTCAGTTTTGTAATTATAAGGACATTGGTACATACTCGCACTAAATTTAATTAATTTACAGTTTTGCATAAAAACCACATAAGCCGTTTATGGCATAGATTTATGCTACATTTCTGGGTCTATAAAGTCGCAAAAACTATTCAATTTTAATTGGATTTTTAATTACTGAAGTGTTATTCATTAAAGAAAATAAGGCACCTTTAAAACCTATAAAAGAAATTTGACTTAAGTAATTTAATGTCTTAAAATTGGCCTCTGTCTGTTTAAGAAGCTCCTACTTTTTCTGTCACTCCACCTTAAGCGCGTCATCACAACTCTGCTTTGCATGATGCAATTTACAACCGTTCTTAGAAGAGTGAGACTGAGAAGTAGTCTGTACGACGAACTCAGCAGGTGCGCAGTTCCACCAGGTGTTTGCTAGTTTCTGCCGCTGCTAGTCTAGTGGAGCTGGGTGGTGAAGGTGCGAGGGAGGCGTTCTCTGTCCCGGCTGAAGAAAAACATCCCCACAGCACGACTCCGCCACTACCGTGCTTCGCTGTGAGTGTCATGTATTCAGGATGGTGGGTGTGTTAACTTTCTGCTACACATAGTGTTTAGCATGTTAGCAAAGTAGTTAAATCTTGGTCCAGAAGACCTTTTCCCACGCTGTGTCTACTTGGCTTGTAGTAAACTGCACAGTTTGCTGCACTTCCAGAAATGTCACACAGATAATGTTGACAGATTCTCCCACCTGAGTATGATGCATCATTATCCATCTGCTTGGGTTCATTCATCACATAACATCCTCTAATCACAAAAGTGCGGCATTTGAACATCTGTATCGTGTCGTAACATAATAAACGAAACACCGTATAGCATCTGCTGAGTGTGTGTCACTGATGTGATGGCCTTTTCCTCAGGGTTCGGGTAACCTGGTCCTCCAGAGAGCCGCAGACGGGACTCCAGTCCAGTGGTTTGTGGCCGAGGACGCTGAAATTGTGAGCCAGGTGTAACCTGCACCTGTCCAGCTTCTTCCCGTTTATTTATCTCTGTATTTATTGAGACTTTAGACTCTCTGTGAGATTGTTGACACGGTGCAAAGAAGGCCGACCTGTTGGTACTGGCCGACCAGTATGGTAATTATTTATAATTTAACGTAAGGTGGAACGCCAGCTTTATTTATTTTAGGTCGTCTCTTATTAGACTGTAGCTAAAGCAAGGCTCATGCAATCTTAAAGATTTGTTAAATGGACCATAGATTTTTTTTGCTGTTGTGGCTGGCACACTTTTTTTTTTACACAATTGTCACCTCCTTTAGCCATCATATAGGTTTTCCCTTTAATATAAATTTTGACAATATTTATTTTAAAAGTTACCTAAATTTTTCTTTTGTATTTTTATGACTTGCTGACACCTTTTAGAGTGGTTTGATGAACGTTTTAACTGCAGTATGCCGTGCTCTTACTAACCGCATGATTGTATGAGTGTTGAGATTTTTTTTTATATATATATATTTATAATAAAACATTTAAAAACAAGTGATGAAAATGGCTTTATTCTGTAAGCTAAGTCCTTGAAAAGAATGAGGGTGAAGTATTCCAAAGTGTTTACGGATCACGGCTCAGCCTCTCCTTCGTGAATCTTCCACATGATGCAAGTCAGCATCACAACGCAGAAAAGCACAAACAGGTTGGTGCAGATCCGCGCCCATCGGCAGCGGTGCAGCTGGACCGGCAGAGGATCCTGCCTGCATGGAGACACATACCTGAAGGAGGCAGACTCTCGTTGTTTCTCCACACAAAACGATCACCATCACTTATTCATTTATTTAAAAAAAAATAATAATAATAATGTTACATTTACTTACGTTCCAATGGAGATTTGTCTCTGGATAATTGTTTTTCTTTCCTTTGCTTTGGTTAATGCAGCTGCTTTGGCTTTCTGTCTTTGTCGCAGAGAGTCCAGAGAAAGGCTGCAGCAAAGCCACAAAGGCTTGCTATTAAAATGATGTAATGTTTGTTCAAGTTATGCAAAAATAACCACAAAAAACCCTGATTACCTATTTGATTAAACCCCTTTTATGGAAAGAAGTGAACCAGTTAAAAAAAGTAAACCAAGTGTTCATCTGAGGGACAAAAGGTTGTATGTAAAGTGGAAACCGAGTAAAGCAAAAGCTCTAAATAAAATTCCTAACAAAAACTTAAGTTCAAGTATACTTACTAAAAGAATTTTGGAAAAAAAAAAAAAGATTGTGAAAAGCCTTAAATGTAACTTTCATTGCAGTAGTGTAATCCCACACTGGAAAAACAAATCCAAACTCTGGCTTGAAATTAGCTGGAAAAAAGTTTCCTGTGAAGATTTATTTTAAATATTCATGCCAGAATTACTGTCACACCAAACAATTCTTAGAAAAAAATACAACTAACAGTTTTATTGACTGTTTCACTTTTTTAGTTGCTCAGTGTGTTTGCAAATGTTTAATCTTACTTCTGTTGCCGACCATGTTACTGTTAATGACTTATATTATCTTCAATTAATTTCAAGTAGAGCAGATGTTTGTTGATCTCAAATTGGGAAATGGAAACAATATGCAAAAGCTCTTTGGTATCTTAAAAAACATTTTAAAATAATTGCTTTAGAGATTTTTTTTTATTTTATTTTTTTTACTTTCAATAGCAGGAGAAGTGGGCATCAGTCATAAGAAAAATTAAACTACAACCTCTAATAAGATTATTGAGGCTACTGAGAGAATCAGTGATGTTATGCGTATAACTACTGTTCCCTGAAGGAGAGGAACGAGGTACAACACATAGTGTATGGGTGTATACACACCCCGCAGAGCAGCCATCAAACCTAATACAAATGCACTGAGTTAGTTTGAAACCTCCAACCCAGCGGAAAGAACAGAAGGGGCTGTCACATCCAGACGATAAAACTGAACAAAAGTGTGCGGTGAAGACCAGCTGGCTGCAGCGCAGATGTCACTCACTGGGACCCCTCTGAAAAGGGCCCAGGATGCCTCCACACCTCTGGTTGAATGTGCTCTCACACCACGAGGTAAAGGGAGGCCCTTGCTGTTGTAAGCCAGAGAAATAGCCTCCACGACCCAATGAGAGAGTCTCTGTCTGGATAGAACCTTGCCTCTAGCTGGATTGGCAAAACACACAAACAGCTGATCACACAGTCGCACTTTCTGAGTGCGATTGATGTAAAGACTCAGTGCACGTACTGGGCACAGAAAATGCAGCCTTCCCTGCTCTTCAGAAGCAAAAGGAGGGGGAGAAAAACTAGAAAGCTCAATGGTAATTGTGCTGTAATCTGAAGGGATCACCTTAGGGAGATATGCAGCATTTGGTCTCAAAGTGACCTTTAAAAAACTGAAAAAGCTGAAAACTGAACACAAGAGGGGTGCACCGAAAGTGCATGCAGGAACCCCACCCTGTTTTGGAGTCGCCAATGCAAGAAGCAGAGCTGTCTTGTGTGACAGAAATTTCAAATCAACCGACTCAAGGGGCTCAAATGGAGTGCTACAAAGAGCATCCAAGACCACAGTGAGATTCCAGGAAGGAACACTAGATCTTATCCCTGGTCTCAGTCTACGGACCCCTTTTAAGAAACGCACAGCCAGGGGATGAGCACCTGGTGTCCCTCCATCAAGGCCAACGTGGAATCCAAGAGATGGAAGCCAAGTAAATTTTAATTGTGGAGAAAGACAGACCTTTATCTACTAGCTCCTGCAGGAATGTCAAAACATCCACACTGGAGCACTGGAAGGGGAAAATGTTTTTGCTGCGACACCACTGCTCAAAAACACGCCATTTATAGGCATATAAACCCCTAGTGGAAGCTGCTCTGGAACTCTGAATGGTTGCAACCACATCCCAAGGAAGGCCTCTAGCTACCCAGCTGGACCTCTCAGCAAGTAGGCATGCAGCATCCACAATTCTGGGCGTGGATGAAATATTTCCCCCCTTGCCTGGGAGAGGAGATCCCAGCGGGTGAGGAGTTTCCAAGGCTTCGCTACCAGCAAGCTGATTATTTCCGCATACCGTGACTTTGCTGGCCAGCAAGGGGCCACCAGAATCAAGGACAGGCCCCATCTGCATACTCTCTCCAGCACTGGCAGAATCATTTCCACTGGGGGAAAAGCATACAGAAGCACATTAGTCCATGGGTGACCCAGGGCATCCACTCCCAGTAGAGCACTGTGATCTGTTATGGAAAAGAATAGGGGACAGTGGGTGTTGGCTTTGGTGGCAAAGAGATCCACTGAAGCTTTGCCAAACTGTTGCCAAATCTGCACAACCACGGATGGATGCAGTCTCCACTCCCTCGCCAGTGGGCCTCCCCTGGACAACAGATCCACTCCCGAATTCAGGTGCCCAGGAACGTGAGTTGCTTTGACAGACAGAAAATAAATGCTGCGCCACTCTAGCAGTGTTTGAGACAATTTCAGCAAGGGAAGTGAATGAGTGCCCCCTTGTCTGTTTATGTCGGACACCACAGTGGTGTTGCCTGTCCTTATCAGAACATGCTGGTTCATCAGAACCCTGCAAAAATGCCTCAGAGCTAGCAGGATCGCTTGCAACTCCAGGTAGTTTATGTGAAACTTGGATTGGGTTAATGTCCAGATCCCCCTCACTGCTACGCCCCACCCCTTCAGAGAGGCATCTGTGATCAACCTTTTGCGAAAGGTCACCCTGCTGATCGGAGACCCACGGTACAGCAGACCGGGCTCCCTCCACGGGCGAAGGGCTGACATGCAAGAGGCAGTTGTCGTCAGCCTTCGGTGCAGGTGCCGTGACGTGCACAGCCGGTGAGAGTGTGTCCAGTGTGTGTGATACGCGGTCACACACACGGTGCTCTGAGAGACGAGCTCGAGCTGACAGGGAGCATATTTCCAGCCCCGGGAACGAGAACTGTTGACTCGGGTTCAGTGAACTTTTCTGAACGTTTACAGAGAATCCCAGGGCTTGAATGTGGGACAGCACCTGCGGCAGCTGTTTTGCCGCCTGCTCTCTGGAACTGGCTATTAAAGCCCAGTCGTCCAGATAAGCTAGAATGCGAATTCCCTTTTCTCTGAGAGGGGCGAGCGACAGACCGAAGGGTAAGACCAGGTACTCGTACGCTATTCCCTCGAAAGCAAACCTCAGAAAACGCCTGTGTTCCGGGTGTATTGCTACGTGAAAGTAAGCATCCGTCAGATCGATTGTAAGCAAACCAATCGCCTGGGCCGACAGCGTTCAAAAGTTGTCTCAGCGTCAACATTTTGAATTTGTACTTGCGAAGGTGCTTGTTTAACACGCTTAAATCCAGGATGGGACGTAGCCCACCTCCCTTCTTCCGAACAACAAAATAGCAGCTGTACCAACCTCTGTTTGCTTCCGAAGTGGGAATGAAGGGATGAAGAGAAGAATAAGCACAGTAAAAGACTTTCTGGTAAATTAATTTGTTCCTATGTTTTGCAGGGGGAACGGATTATTTCAGGCAGCTAAAATATTTGGTTCCCCCATCATAACTTCCATTTAATAACTTAATTTAACTTCTGCTGCTGCAAGTTTGTTTTTTTTCAGTTTCTCATAAATCCTTTTTTGTCACTAGCTAAATATCATATTCATTGTTCCTGGGTAGGGAAAGCCATGCCTTGCTGCATTTTACAATGAATTTAAGTTTTATATCAAAACTCTGACAAAAAGTAGCTATTAAAACAATTGAAATATGTACTGCTTTTAATGTACAGTTGGGAACTGAAGCCCCTTAGCTTTTTCTTGAATATTGTTTATCTGTATTTGGTTTTCTTGAAGCATAACAAATCACTCCGTCGTCATACAGATTCCACAGAGAAATTTATTTGCAGTTTGAGTATTTTAGACAGAAGATAGATTATGGCTCAGAGCGATTTTTTACTGCGCAATTTACAGAATAGCTGTGACGAACTTCAGGAAGAGAATGTCCAAATGAAGAAAACCGTGGACAACCTGAGGCTAAGGCTTGAACGCCTCACAACGAACTCTGCTTCAGAGGTCTCTCTCTTGATAGCAGAAAAGAAAATTCTTTTAGACCTAAAACAGGATTCTGAAAGAAGGCTCCAGGCTCTCAGTTAAGAAGAAGCGGAAGCAAGAGCAATATTAAATCTTTAAAAAACGATTATTATCAAGCCTGTAAATTAAACGCAGAGCTCAAAGATGAGAATTACAGAAAAAGGCACCAGCGAAACAACGTAATGACAGAGCGTTCCAAAGAGCGGACGTGGCTCGAGTCACAAAACAACGAGCTGAACAAAGAAATTGTGGCGTTAAAAATAAAGATGAATCGAATAAAATCAAGACAGCAGCCACAAGACACCACAGAGGACAGGGAAGAAATAATCCCAGAGGAGACGAGACCGACAATGTTTCAGAGAGTCGGGTGTGTTTTTGTCGACATGTATAAGTCTGGGACATTAAGGTATTGGGTCCCACCTTGAATATTTTAATAGCAACATCTTGACAAAAACATGCCCGACTCTCTGAAGACGCAGAGAGCAGGTCTGGGTTGCGGCAGGAATGATGGAACAGTTTTGGAGGGGAGAGTCCATGGGACAGTGGACCTCGGATTCTGGAAGGTTTTCGTCCTGGTCATGGAACACTGGACCAGCTCTACACCCTCAGCAGGGTCCTGGAGGGTGCATGAGAGTTCGCCCAACCGGTCTACATATTTTTGTGGACTTGGAGAAGGCGACCGACCATGTCATTCAGGAAGCCCTGTGGGGAGTTCTCCTTTCATACGGGCTGTCAGGTCCCTGTATGACAGGTGTCATAGTCTGGTCCGCATTGCCACCAGTTAGTCGGGCTCGTTTCCAGTGAGAGTTGGACTCTGCCAGGGCTGCCCTTTCTCAGTGATTCTGTTCATCACTTTCATGGGCAGAATTTCTAGGCGCAGCCAAGGTGTTGAGGGGATCCGTTTTGGTGGACTTAGGATCGCATCTCTGCTTTTTACGGATGATGTGGTCCTATTGGCTCCACCAGGACATGATCTGCAGCTCTCGCTGGAGTGGTTCGCAGCTGAGTGTGAAGCGGCCAGGATGAGAATCAGTGCCTCCAAGTCCGAGACCATCGTCTTGAGCCGGAAAAGGGTAGAGAGCCTTTTACCGGGTCAATGGCGATATCCTGCCCCAACTGGAGGAGTTCAAGTATCGGAATCTTGTTCACGAATGAGAGCAGAAGGGAGCGGGAGATTGACAGGCGGATTGGCGCAGCGTCTGCCGTGAAGCGGGCGCTGTACCGGTCCGTCGTGGTGAAGAGAGAGCTGAGCCAAACAGCGAAGCTCTCGATTTACCGGTCGATCTACGTTCCTACCCTCATCTATGGTCATGAGCTTTGGGTCATGACCGAAAGAACGAGATCTCGGATACAAGCAGCCGAAATGGGTTTTCTCCGCAGGGTGTCTGGGCTCTCCCTTAGAGATAGGGTGAGAAGCTCGGTCATCCGTGGAGGAGCTAGAGCCGCTGCTCCTCCACAGCCAGTTGAGATGGCTCGGGTATCTGGTCAAGATGCCTCATGGACGCCTCCCTGGTGAGGTGTTTCGGGCACGTCCCACCAGGAGGAGGCCTCGAGGAAGACCCAGGAGACGCTGGATTGACTATGTCTCTCAGCTGGCCTGGGAACGCTTTAGGGTTTCCCGGAGGAGCTGGAAGAAGTGGCTGGGGAGAGGGAAGTCTGGGCCTCCCTTCTGAAGCTGCTACCCCTGCGATCCAACCCCGGATAAGCGGAAGACTACAGATGGACGGACGGACGGATCAACGGATGGATGGATGGACAGATGGATCAACGAACGGACAGATGGACTATTTTTGGATTAGGCTAAATATTTTTGTAGTGATATAGAAATATACACACTTCTACACAAATAGTTTCCAGCTGAGAAGCTCCGGTTAAGTGGGCGTCTTATATAAGCCACTGCATCCAGTCGGACACGTCCTCTTCGTGCTCCCACTGTGTGGCTTGCGTCTCGGCCGTAAATGGCAACAAATCGCCAAGTGTGGTGCATGCTGCTCTGATTTTCTGTGATAGATGTTCTCTCTCCCTGCACTACAGCTGATCTTTGTCCAGAAATCTAAATTTAAGTGTGATCGTAGGTAAAATGTCACTGTGCTGCTCTCCTCCTCTTCCTCATTTTGTGAGTGTGTGTGCGTGCGATTGTGTGGATCGGCAGGTAAGAATTAACGCTCATTGTGGGCTCTAGTTTGTTGCAGCTTTGTTTTAAATGCTGACTAACTTTCATAGGTCTCCCCCATATTCGGACCATTGCTGCTCTTTTGTCTCCCGGAATTCTGTACGTTCATCAGTAAAGTTCGGACAGTGGTGCCGGTCACCACTGTCCTTAGATGTCCATGAGTTAAAAAGTTATGGGGGGAGGAGAGGAGAGAATGGCTATTTCAGCTGCCTGAAATAATCTGTTCCCTGTCCATAAAATGGGAACAAATTAATTCACCAACAAGTCTTTAACTGTGCTTATTCCTTTCATCATCAACAAATCTTGTGATTTTGGTGACATTTGCTCTTTATCTTTAAGTCTTTATCTTCATCCTCGTCAGATTCGTGTAACATAGTTAATGTATAGAATCAATGTCAATGTATGTCATTACTTCCATGTTGGGTTCATGTGTAATAAGTGAAACACTATATTTAACACCCAACAGTGTTAAATATAGTGAACACAGACATCTCGTTGCCAGTTCATGAGAGATGGGCGCGAGGTAGGTTCACTGAGTTTAACGGTCCGGTAAAATGTTCTGTTAGTTTGATGCTAACACGAAATACTATTCCTCTAAGGTGCTGTACTCCCTGTGATGAACCTGGTTCCTGATTATTCCATTTTCTGTTTCATACAGATAAACTACCTTTATCTCATCCTGTCTCCTGGTCCGTTATTAACACAACGCAGAGCTGATGCTAAGCGATTATAATTAAAGAGGTTACACAGGATTCCTAGACTCGGAGAGCATGGGGTCTTGTTGTGACACGGGAGCCTCTCCCAGCACTTTCTGCACAAACTTGACCCGCCGTTCAAGCGTGGAGCGCCGAAGCTGGCAACAAAAAGCACAAGCGACCGGCTCCGACAACGCCCTTCTGGCGTGGACAATTCCGAGGCAGACTTCGTGCTGGTCTTTTTCGTGAAGCCGCACTCCTGAGGACAGGGGCGAACGGAAGACTTTCTGCTTCGCCATTTTTTGCTTCGTGCTCATCCTGAACCACGAAACCAAAAAAGTAAAAAAGTAGACAAATGGGGAATACAACTAGCGCTCAGCGGGCAGACACGCTAACCAGCAGGCAGCAGTAGCTAACACCAACAGGAGCAGTTAAGCTAGTTTTGGAAGAAGAGCAATGCTACTTAGCAGCAGCTAGAAAGCACTGGTTGGAAATTAGGTTTTCTCAGCGAGGTGAAGAGCGTAAGAACTGAATAATGACTGTGATGTGGGTGTATTTATATGCAGGCGGGGCCTGCCACCCGTCATCACACTTCATTTGCCTAAAGGCGTGATTAAAGGTGTCTTCAGTTGGGTCACGCGGGGCGTGATATCCCATACACTATGTGTTGTACGGAGTGAATCGACTGAAAGGGAAACCATACTTTCTGTTCTGCGTATTTGAAGGAATCACTTCCTCTGTCGGATGACTCTCTGGGCTGGGAGCAGAAAGGTCCAGAAGACAATCTCCTGGTGCATCTGGGTCTGGTTGTCTGAAAACAAAACTTGTTAAAAAGAAAACTGCAAACATGTGGTCCAGATGAAAGCAGAACGTTTATTTCACAGTGTACCTTTCATCCATTAGGTGGCTGTCCTCTTGGGTAAACACAGAGCTACAAGAATCTAAGCTCAGGGATGGAGACAAGTGTTGAGGAGAGTGTTTCTTCCAGGATGAGGTTCTCTTCCTTGAATCTCGCTTCTTCTTCTCCTATTTGGAAGGAAATTGTGCTAATTACAGCAGCAAGACATTAGGAGAGTTCACCAAGGAAACCTTCTTACCAGGTTTGGGCTGGAAATGATTGATGCGCTGACTCTCCTTCGTAAGACGCTCTGGAAAAAACAGACAAAACTGGACTAAGAAGGCGGATCCATTCTTCTGTAAGCCGAAACCTGCATACCTGATTAGAGTTTCTCCTCTTCCTATCCTCCTGTCTTTCTGGGTCTACTGTAAGAGAGAAATGGCCAGGCATCATTTAAGCAGCGTCATCAAAACACTAGTGGATGAACAGAAACGCCACAAACCTGGGATGATTCTGGGATGAATGCTGTGTCTGCTGGAGTTCAGCTGCTGCAGATTGTTCTTGGCTTCTTCCAGCTCTGCTAAATTTCTGTCATGACGCCTCCTCAGACTCTCCACGTGAGCCACCATGAGCTCCACAGCACGACTCACCCGAGCCTCCTATGACAGTCAAACATCCAGTCATGGTGAAAATAACAATTTGAAGCTATGAAGGGAAAAAAAAGATTTTCTATCTCTGTAGATAAATCACCTAAAACTAATGACCTTAAACCCCTGTAATTCAGTGAAGGAGATTCACATTATAGTGTTTCTTTAAAAGCGGACCTATTATGAATAATTCAATTTTTACAACTATTTGTGTACTTCCTTTCAGGCCTCAACTGCTTCTAGAAACAATGTAAGTGTTTAAAAAAACACTGCCATATTCTGGCAATAAGTTCGTGTGTTTTTGCCATCTTTAAAATTAACCGTTTCAAAAAACTCTCGATTATTAAGTTAACTTATTAAGTTGCTAGGTAGCTCCAGCTCGACTGGAGTTACATAGCAACTCGAGTCGAGCTGAGCCACTCGCCTAGCAACCCAAGATCATCTCAAGCAGGTTTGATCAGCTAGTTTTACTGCTGTACAATGAAAAGACAAAAGAGTTTTGTTGTTGACTTGTTATTGCTGCGTTCTGATGGTTGAGGAGACGCTACGTCTCCTGTTTCAGGGCCAAAGATGTATGGTTACATGGAGGGTGTGGCCAGCAGCAGATTTAAAAATACAGGAGGCCCAAAAACATCTCATTCTGAAGGGAGCTCAAAACAGACAAGAACCATCATTGGTCCCCTTTTATGCTGTTTAACAGAACCTCCGTGTACCTGGTGGACGGCACCGAGCACCTCGGCTGTGCTGGAGATCCGCTCTACTGTCCCTCTGAGGATGTCCAGAGAAAGCTCCAGCCTCTGCAGGATGCTGCTGCGTTTACTGTCCAAACACAGACCCTTCAATGTCTGAAAACACACACAATCACGTCTACTTCCTCTGATTTACTTCAACTCTTACATTCCCAAAGAAAAGTTTTCAGCTTAGTTTACGCTGTTCTTATGTGAGCTCAGCTACAGTGTATGTAAAGGCATTCACACTCTTAGAAACTTTTAAAGCTGTTTAGAATTGTGAAGCAAAAAGAAATTTAGGGAAAAAGACAACATTTGAAGAGTATAATATTCATTTATATTCAACCCCCTTTAATCTGATACCAGGAATAAACCCAGTTCATCTTTATGCCTTCATAAACCATCAAAAACAATCAGAGAAGCAACCAAGAAGACTTAGGTATCTCTGGAGCAGAAAAAGAGATACACAGCTCAGGTATTAGATTCTGTTGACAAGGCACTAATCAGTCATGCACTCCACAAACCTGACTGTAAAAGGAAATGCAGAAGAGAAATGAGAAAAAAGTTGCTTTGGTCATGTAAGACCTATTGTTCCGTTTTTTGGAGCTAAATCCAGGCCGATCCCAGAAGTAAACCTGTTAGAAGCAAAAGGGTGTGACCCAAACTTCAACCTTCCAACAGAACAAACCTAAACATATAACAAGAGCAACAATGGCGTGGTTTAGACCAAAGCATATTCATGAGTTAGAATGCCCTACTCAAAGTTCAGACCTAAATCCAACTGTAAATCTGTGGCAACACTGGATAGTTAACGTTCTCAGAGGCTCACCATTTATTCTGACTGAGTTTGAGGTATTTTTGCGCAGAACTATGGGCAAAAGTTTACAAACGCACGCTTGGTTCAACCTCACAACGAGCCTCTACATCCTGTTGGCATTTCAAAATGCCACTGAATTTTGTGGCTGTGAAGTAAAGAAAAACTCCAAGAGGTGTGAGCATTTTTGCAAGACACTTTAGAATACTGCGAGCATCTCGTTCATATCCACACATTGTACCTCCAGGGTCTCCCTGCCTCGGCTGAGCTCCAGGTGGATGTTCTCCTCGGCCAGGTTGCGTGCGTGCTCCTCCGACTGCAGCCTTTGTTTCAGGGTGTACTGATCGCAGCGGAAGGCCAGGGCAATCTGAGAGAATGCCGACTGGGCACATAAACAGCTTTCAATCCTCAGGTGGAAATTTAGAATCAGGTTGATTTTTTTTTTCTTCTTAGAATGTATTTGACATTCTAAGAAACTTAATACACAAATCAAATACAGTCAGGCTGATGAAAATGTGAACTTGTTTGTAAAAGTTTTACCTCCAAGTCCTTTTCTGTCATGTCCACACTGTTAAAAAAAAAATCAGGCAAAAGCTTAATAATAGGTTTGAATTCATTTATGTGCAGTGTACAGTCATTATGCGTATCACCTGTTGAGGCCTACACGCTCTATGATGGACAGCTCGCTCCAGCAGGTCACCGGTGGCTCCTCCTGACTGCTTTCTGTCAGAAACATGAACCCAGGTTGAACATAGAGCCAACCACTGGTCCTTTAATTCATCTGTCTCTCAGCTTCTACCTTCCTCACTGTCATTGCTGTCAGCCATGGTGGATAAATGGTGTCCGTTTGTCTCTGCGTCAGGTGCAGACCACTGCAGAAAAGCAGTTAAGAGGTATTAGATATAAACGTGTGTGTATATATAGATAGAAATGTGGCAGCTGATAGTAGATAATTCGACTCACCTCCATGTTCATCAGTGCCGTGCACACAAGAGTAAAAGATCTGCGTCAGCCGATTTCGCATTTCAGGGTGCGAGATTTACTGTCCTCGATACATTCCTCACTCTGCATTTCTCCTGCCCTGAGAATAGATAATCCCATTAAGAGATCCACAGTCAAAGCAGAGCAGGATCACTCACCGAAGAGGCTCATGGGAAGCCGTGTTTCATACTTGTTGAACACGGGTGAGGTGAAACATCCAGCCTGAGTTGTACCTAAAGCTCTGTGACGGCTACAAAACGTGTGCGAACCAGCTGTAGGTGCCAACTTCCTGACTTTAAAACTGAAGTTGGTGTTTTATTCAATGCAGTAATAATAATAATCATGAAACTTCTCATCTTAAAGTGCATCACATCCTAACCCTCCACTCCTGCCTCTGATTATACCTCCAAACAAACTGTAACTTCTCCACAAAAGTTACAGTCAATGCTCTACTAAACACCATCTCTATTAGTTGTGTTTTATTCACGTTCTTCCGTGTTATGACAAGACCGTCGGCTCCCATTGATAACCTAAAAACGAGCCCGAGACTGACATCCATTACTTCCGTAAACAGTGCGCTGCCCTGTGACGTCGACGTTCTTCTACGCATGCGGGTTGCTTTAAACCGTTCGCACTCCAAGTCTGGTTGTAGTTGTATTTAATTAGTACAAAATCTTACTTTAGCAATTTAAAAAAATCTGAATTGAGCACCAAGACTTGCTGTGTGAACGTAGTCTGAGTTTCCACTATATCTCCCCACTCGTGTGAGAGCAAATTTTAGGCTTTCAATGTCAACGTATTTGCTTAAAGTTAGAGATGAGAAAAATGCTTTGACCAGCAGAACGATTCAAACCCACCCGTTTTCAAATGCAGTAAGGCACTGCTGCCCTGACAGTTTTGTTTTTCATTTTTTTTCTCCTAAGAGTTTTTGCGGCGCGAGTTGGCTCGTATTTTTGACAGTAGGCACAGGAAGGATGGCGAAGAGAGGGGGGGGAGACATGCGGCAAAGGTCGGGAGTCGAATCAACGACGTCCGCGTCGAGGACTGAGGCCTCCGGGCGTGGGCCGTGCTAACCCCCTGCGCCACCGCAGCACGCCCCTGCCCTGACAGTTTTAGATGCATCTCCCAGCATGGAAAGCTTCTGCAGGTCTGCTAATGAACCTTCGTTTTGATTCAGGTGTGTTGAACCAGGAAAGGAAAAAAAAACAGGCAGGATACGGGCACTGGAGTCCTCACTTTGGACATCCCTACAGTGAGGTATGTGGCACTAAGCTTAGCTACATGCAAAGATACACAAAACTGATTATATCCTTTTGACCTTGTGCACAGAAAGATTTTACAAGTGGACTTAACATTGAAGCACAACAGATAAAAATAAAATAAAGTGTTAAGCTGAAAAGCAACTAAACCCCTAAAATAAATGAATAAATCACATTGAGCAACACATTGGAGTTTCTCTGCTTTTATTTATAGAAAAACGAGCGTTTAATAGAGGCGCTGTGGTTTGCCCATGGTGCTCTTAATGTACAGGGCACGCACGTTCTGCCAGTTCTTCTTCAGCAAAGACACCAAGAAGTTGACGGCCAAGTGGATGTTGTAGACGAGTTCGTCTTCTGTCATCTTCACGTGTCCGACAGCCACAGCCAGACAGAGCACCTACAACACAGCAAGCGTTACTACAGAGTAACAACATAAAGTCCTGTTGTCTGCTGCAAGAAGGGATGACGGTACCTTCTTCATCTGGAACTTGATGGTGGATTTGACCTCGTCCACCTTTGTGTTCAGGTTCTCGTTGTGGGTGAGAAGGGAAGGGAATTTGCCAGCCTTGTTCAGTCCAGGACCCAAGATACGAGGAATCTGCTTGATCAGAGACTCAGAGGCCAGGAAGGCGTCGTACTTCTTGGCTGCGGAGAAAGAAAAAAACCCCCTCCCGTAACTATGAAGTTTGAATCTGACCTCAAACTGATCAAGTTTGTCATTCAGCTGACTGAACCTACCGAGTTTCTTGACCAGCTTTTTGTTCTTGTTGAGCTTTTTGAGAGCCTCAATGTCCATGTGGGGAAGATCTGCGGCCTTGGCTTCATCGCAGTGTTGCTGGTCTCCCAGGACACACACAGAGAACTTGGGCCTGGGGAGGGTCTTCAGCCTGCATGTCAACCACAGTGAACCACAGGATAAACCAAAACACAGGGACACTAAACGACAGCAGCACTGATTGGTCATCTTCCAATCTTCTGACAGAATCTGCTAACAATTATCTCTAAAATTATAGTCAAATAGATACATCATAACATCAAACATCACTTTTTTTGCTCTACAGGAAACCAAAGTGTTGTGAAAAGTGCAATTATCTTTTAAACCATTCATGCAGTGATTACCACCCCTGTTCAAAAGCTGGTTTCTTCCATCTAGATATTCGTGAGATACTTACAAACCACACTGCATATTCGAAATTGACTACAGATTAATTATCAACATCGTAAAATATGGATTTGCTTTTGGGAGGACATCCATGGAGTGCATATAATCCCCACCAGGTGCATTTTACTTCAAAGTTTAAAATGGATTCTAACGACACTATAAAACAGCAGCATTTAAAAAAAAAAAAAAATTGATGTGTTAAGTAATATTTTACTTAATACCAAAAATGTTCCGCTTTGCAGATCTACTTTTCTTTTATCTTGTAATGATCCGGAAATATTTCTTTTAGCTCATTTTAGCAAATGAGCTAGCGTTATGGATCGAGCTTTAAGGACAGATTGCGGATTGACAAACTGCAAGGAAAAATGTCATTTCCTAGATTCAACTCCCTGATTTTTTTTTCTGTAACAAAGAGAAAGTCTTACCCAAACCACTGCAGTGGTTGGTGTCCTGCTGACCCTCATGGTAACAGTAACATGGTCGGCATGAGGGCGTGCAGCCACTCAAAGCCTCCCCTCATGTTTTAAGACCCAGGGTGGGGGTCCGTCTGCTTCGCCGACACCAGCCGAAACCGAGTGGGCTCAGTCAGACTACCCAGCTACTTATCCATGCTTGTTCCTGTCCTGTCTGGGCTTTCGAGAATTTACCCTTTTGTTTTCCTCATTTAGAAAAACGGCTAAATCTGACCTCAGACAGGGTTGGAAGCAACCAAGGAAAAGGTTGGGTGAAACAGTGAAGTGCCGAACCTGACAGTGCCGGAGAAACGCTTGTCCTTCTGAGGATCGTAGTTTTTAAGGCTGATCTGCAGCTCCACGCTCTCCACGAACCTGACAACAAATATCCCGTTTTAAATTTTTCTTTTTTTTAAAATATATTTTACAGAAGTATTTCAGAAGCATGTACTTACTTCCTCGGCTTGGCCACGGAGCCCTGCAGGACCTCCTTCACAGCTTCATACAACGTATCCCTGGAAACCTTACTGTACAAAAAAAAAAAAAAAGAATATATATATATATATATATAAACACCATAAAGTCCGTCTCCCTGGTTTCACCCAAGATACAGAAACCCAGCAAGACATTCGGACTCTAGAAAATTACAGTTTGCCATATGTTCTTATTTTTAGGATGAGCAGGTATGTCTGCAAACATTTCAAAAGGTGCTACCAATTCTTTAACAGTGGTAGCACATTTTTTTCCCCTGAATATTATGTTTTCACCATTGACAAATATTCTCCCTTGAAAGGAAGGCATTCAGATTGCATACTTTTCAAAAGTAGATAATACACTTTAGCATGATGTTTGAGCATGATAATCAACCATGTGCACAATAATAAAACCTTTAAATCTCTTTCTGGCATTCCAGTACATTCTACGATTTAAAGAATATGTGTGGCCAACACAAATGCCCTTTTGTTTCATGTCCTATCAAGTGTCACTATTTAAAGAGTGAAAATGTTGTTTTCTATTATAATAAGCTCGACTTTTAGGAATAATAATGGACCATTGTCAATTTAGTAATCAAACATTTTCTAACTAGTGAAAAACACATTTATTATAGAACAGATGTATGTTTTATATTTGTAAATATATATATATATATTATTCGGGGTGGAGGGCGCAGCAAACAGACTAATAGTTGGGATGAAAACCCAGATGTTAAAGTGAAAATAACGCGGTGTATTAAATACTATTTGCACTAATACAGTCTGTTAAGAGCTACTGGTGGGACGCTGCAAAGATATGACGCTAAAACTCTTAAAATGGCTTCAAAGTGCGGTAAAAAAAATCAGATGAATAGAATCTGAAATGAGCGATTAAAGTATAAAACCCCAAAAGTTGGTGAAAAAATGTTCTACACCACGCGGATGGATTTGGATGTTTGTTTAAAAAAGCTGAGCCATGTTTCCTTCGGGTTCACCGGCTGGTCGCATGTTCCAATATTTAGATCATTAGAAGAAAAAATACCGAACAAAACCAAAACCTTCACAACTTAATAAGTTTGTAAACCCCATACAACTAATTCGGCTGCATTATTACATACGTATAATCACTGTTTGACATATTAATTGGTAAAATCATGCTAACCTCATTTTAGCGGCTTGTCTCCGACGTCGCGCTACGCTGAAAAAGGAAGTGCTGGAGGAAGTTACGCAAAATAAAGACGAGCTACGTCATTCAGAGAGCGTTTTTTTTTTTAAAGTAAACTTTATTCACACAGTACAATTTTACACAGATTTCACACGTCATATTTATTTAAAAACACACCAGTACATAGTTAGATATTAGTGAATAATAAAGTTTAACATTATGTAAAAAAATTTTTTTAAATTAATTTGATCGTGCCACCTGTAAAAATATGAGTATTGACAGTTGAACACTAAAAATAGTGTCAATCAAATTAATTATATATAAGTTGTTCCTTTTCTATACAGTTCAGTGGAAAAAAAAGTAGCTTTTTTTTAACCAACTTAAATGCTTTATGTCTTATAAATTTCAGATAAAGATGTTATTAATGGTAGTTTTATTTATTCATTTATTTTAATCTGTCTAAAACAATCTGGTGTTTTGTAGGAGGTGATTGCCTTCTAAAGCTAAACATTGCTTGTTTAGGGCAACATTAGCTGGACCGCGTATCAAACTCAAGGCATGTGGGCCAAGTGTGGCCCACCGTAGCTACTTAAATGGCCTAGGCCCAGAAGGTCACATAAAAGCTAACTGAACCACAATCATCGTTTAATCAACCAACAAGAATTTCATCTGAATTCAAATTCTGGCAAAGCTGAACTTTAATACTAACTGAAAGTATCCAGGCATTACTTGTTTTATCTATCAGTAAAAATTAGTTGAAGTATTCAAATGTTTGTAGGGTTCATACTTGAAAAAAAATCCATAAATAGGAAAATAAATATCCATAACAATATTTTTTAAACTTGAGAGAGAAACATTCTTCCCCTATGTAGCTCTTTGGAAAAACCCTGCTCAATTATTTTTATAAGTAAAAGTAATTCAAATTAAATACTGTTTTCTGGTTGTACCTGCTCAGATGCTCCTTCTTATGCCGCTTTTGCATATATTAGTAAATACAGCAAGAAAACTTCCAGGCAGTTCACGTCTAGCGATGGATGGGAACATAATCTGACAATGTATGTTATCTTTTTGGATTGGATTTATTTTGGTGGTTATTGACAATAAAGTCAAATCTGGAGTCAGGCATCCGGGATTCGTTTCAAAGAAGCTTGAAGTGATTTCTTCAGGAATGTCTCATTTGAATTCAGGCAGCTCGTCAGAGAATGTTTCTGTGCAGCAGTCACCTGGAAAACATAGATGCACTAATATAGTGGATTTCAAATCCCACTTTATGAGTGTAGTGCGAAACAGGAGGCTTATAGACTTACGTGGCTGCTGTGTTTGGTGAGAACTGTCAACATCATTTTGGCAAATTTCACAGATTTGGTGAAGTGAGGTCCCTGGCTGATAAGCTCTTCTATGAGCAGTGTGAAAACTTCTTCATTCAAGAGCAGCTGTAGAACAAACACATAAAAAAAAACACATTAACAATAATAATTATCATCAACTGAAAGCAGATATTTACATTCACTGTAAAAATACAAACTCCTTCCTCCTACTGTCTAATTTTAAATGGGACGGTATCCTGTCTTATTTTAGCTTAATTACTTAATTAGACTACAAAAATATTTTTATTGTCAAATAAATACTGAAAGTCTAATTTCCCTAGGGACAACTATTACTGTCTTCATATTTAGAGGTGTACATACAGTGTACATACATTTGAGAGGTGTACATAAAACATAATATTTTCCTAAGTATTTGTCAGAACATTTAGGAAATCAAATGTGTTGGGTGTCTTTCTATAAGTTTCTCGCAATACTTTGCTGAAATTTTGGACCAATCCACCTAATAAAACTGAGTCATGTCTGTTAGCCTTATTGCTCAAACAAACCTTATTGTTTGTGAAAGTGGGGATTTTCCACTTTCCCACTTTTAATGGGAAAGTGGGAATTTATTATAGCCACCACTCCAAAATATTGAGGTGTTGTCCTTAAGGCATTTTGTAAGTAATTTGTTGGTATGATGAGGGTCTTGGTCCGTTTTAAATTGTGCCCAAGCTTTAACACCCTGACTGATGTCTTGAGATGTTGCTTCAATATTTTCGCAGATTATTCTTTCCTCATACCGTCATCTATTTTGTGAAATTTACCAGTCCCTTCAGTGACAAAACATCCACACACCATGAAGCTGCCAGCTCATACCTCACACTTGGGTTGATGTTCTCACAGTTACAGACTTTCCCCATTTTGATTACTGTGGCCAACCACTTCAATTTTAATTTCAGCCACTTTCAGCCACTCAACACTCGCCAATAATTTCTAAGTGTGTATTTTTACACAGTGTTTGTGAATATATGGTTTCTATGATATGTCCACCGAGTACCTTGGAGTCAAGCAAGCTGTGGATAATGGAGAGGACTGCTTCACTCCAAGGGATCCTGAATGTCATTCTAAAAATAAAAAAATATATACATATATGAATAGATATTATGTATTCTACACACTGGATGGTTATTTACTATTTAAAGTAGTTTTTATGTAATTTGTCTCACTGAAGCATCAGCAGTCTGTAGTGTGAATCCAGGCAGCTTTCTATCAGTCTGTTCAGCAGCTCCGTCTGCGGTGGCCCTGAAAACAACACAAAGTTCAAGCAGGATCCGCCTATTTTGAGGCCATACACCGAGTAAAAAGGCTACTGACCTGAAAGCTGATATCAACAGAATCAGTTAATGTGTACTCAAACCAGAATACTGCCTGAAACACAGTCTACACTAAACTATCTCCAAATGCTACCAGCTGCAGATCAGGCCACAAATATTTTGGACATCAGTTCTGTGTTTTTGTTGTTGTTGGTTTTATGTTACAATTTCTCCTTTTCCCCCTCATTTCTTCTTTTTTAAACAAAAAACAAATAAGGCTTTCTTTCATTACAAGTACTTTTTACGCATAAATTAAACTGTGCAACATTGTGTTTAGTAAAAAGGTCCAGCACTTTATTTTGTGCCAGAAAACTTATGGAAAATGTTTGCTGTACCAGTGCTAATGGTCAACGCATCTGCAGCCAAAACACTGGAGCAGATTTTTGTGCATGATATGCAGCTTTTGCTGCATATCGTGTACCATGTCAGCTCAGTGAAATAAGCAGCACCACCAGTATCTCACCTATATTCCTGTCCTCCAGAACTGGTTCGATTACTGCGTGGCACATCGGTCGGGGATAGCGGCTGCACAGTGAAGTTACCGCCGTTACCAAACACCTGGAGGCCGGCTCTGACAGGGACGAGACCTGAAAGACATATATACATATAGAAAATAAATAAATTTAAGTTCTGAGTGCTGCAGAAACATCATATACACATCTACCTTTCCACATTCAGGGATTTACCTTCTGCAGCAGGATGCTCCTAATGAGGGATGCTGCAGTACTGTAGCTCAGATCAGGAGAGAGGGACAAAATGCTGTTGCACAGCTTAGGCAGGGTGTGTTCAGGTAAGATGGGAAAGTTCAGTGTCTCACACAACACCTCCACCTAAGAAGAACAAATAATCATCTGAAGGCCCTTCAACCTTAAAAAAAAGTATTTATACACTTATGAATGTAGCAAGTAAAAATAAAAATGTTAAAATTTATCATTTAGTTATATTACACCTCGCACATACTTGGTGCTTTGGCAATGTTATATTGAGTCCATTTGTGAACCGAACAACTGAGGTGGATAAAATCTGCAGCAATTTATAGAAAACGTAAAAAAAAAAAAATATATATATATATATATATATATATATATACATATAAATCTTTCTGGACATACTTGGGTTGGGTTGCATTCGTTTAACACTTTGAACACATCTGTGGCGCTCTGGTCCCACTGAAACAGAAAATACACAAAATACTTAAAGCTGCACTAAATTTCACATCAACTCCATGAGGGAGAAAACCTTGTTCTTACCTCAGCCTGACTTTCCAGTAATTCTTTCATGTGAAGAACAAAGCCCTAAGTGAGCAGGAAAACAGGCAACTGAATTTGATTTGGTCTGGTTTCTTCAAATAGATTGTGAATATTATTTTAAAAATGCAAACTGAAGAAAAATGTAAAGCCTCCCTCTCCTCACAATGTTTACCCTGATGTGTTCAGGCAGACCATCATATGGTCTGTCTGCAGGTGTTTCAGCAGCACTTGCAGATCCTCCTTGTGTGTCCATCCTCACTTCTTCGTCTTCTGCATCTACTGGCTCCTCGACATGCATGTCCATCTTCAACCTTTTACTCTCCTGCACTGCTTCCTCTTCATCTGCATCCACGTCCGCATCAAAACTGGCCCGTCTTTTCCGCTGTGTCCCATGCTCGAGCAAATCAAGTCTACAATAGGATTCAGATTCCTCTTTTTGACTATTGAAGCATTCGGCCCAACCTCCAGCCTCACGAGATCCTCCCAAATTCTCCGATAGCTGCTTCAGTTTCTGCCTGCATTGTTCAGAGTACAGAGGATCTTTGAAGTTCATTTCCAGTTTCCTCTCCAGCTGTCTGCCCAGAGCTCTCACCCAGGGGGTTGGATTGGAGTCCTGAGCAAGACATCTGAGCAGCAGCAGGACGGTGGGCCCAGGAACAGCAGAGTTCACCAAGTAGAGGAAGATCAGCAGGTTTTGTTTAAACACTGGTGGAAACAGGCAGACGAGTGGTTTGCTAAAAAGGATTTTAAAAACAGAAATGGAAAATATACATGAATTACTAGGAGCAGTGGAGTTTAAGAGATGTTTTAATTATGGCTGCAAAATCTAAGGAAAGCATTTCTTGCACAAGTATTACTATGTTAATTGTGATTAATCCACATGCAACCCTTTCTTTCTGAGTTAGGAGGCAATTAGATCTCTGTATATTTATAGTGCTTTATTATAACAAAACAGAATGAAACAAGAATACAACTTGTGCCGCTTTAATCTCATTTCAAAACTGCGACCTGTAGAAAAAGGTTTTCATAGATTCTTGAATTAAGCACATTATTCTGTATACAGTGTACTGCAAAAGTATTCATAATCCTTAAAACATTTTCATCTGTCAGAATACAACCACACTTCTGCAGCTTACTTCTGATCGTCAACGAAACTTTGGTTTTTACATTTGTTTGTTTTTTTTCCCCCACCTCCAGAATTTTTTTTAGATTTTCCCAAACAAGTTGACACCAATAGTAGAATAAAGATCTATTTTTAGGCCTTATTTTGTGATCTATTTTTATTTTGCTGGACGAAGAGGGAGAGTGGCTCTTTGTAATTTTAAACATTAAATATGTACACTTACACTGAAAGTGTCAGAGCTCCAGCTGATGAGGCAATTTCGTCTCTGCATAGAGTCAGTATGAAGTTGGTTAGGGTAGACTCCGAGTTTGCCCGCTGCTGTCTCTGGAAGACCGTCAGCGCGGCTCGGGCCCCGGAAACTCCGGACATCAATGTAGTGAGCAGCAGCCTGGACTGTCCGTCAAACCGGCCCAGCAGCATATCGGTGTTCGCACAGGTAGTAGCTTGAATGGTTAATCCCTGTCCACAGAAATGCCGTCTCCCCGCCATGAGAACGCCACCCTTTTGTTTACATGTTTGTATTACTCAGCGCCATCTACCGTCCTGGAGTAGAATTCTAACAATTTTCCTTCATTAGCGATTACAGGTTAAAACATTCCTCCACTTCTGAGTACTTGGATGGTATGTCAAAGTAAACCATTTACCGCTAATTATTGGTGACTTAAAATGAACAAGACACATTTTCAGTGAGACAGGTGAGAATTTTTTATTTTCAGTGTACTTTTTTTTTTTTTTTTTTTTAAAAGTAATAAAAGCCAAACATGTTATGTTCTTGCAAAAAACTAGGAAACAAGTCTTGAGGTTGGCACCACAATTGAAGATGTACATTGGCACAATTTTTACTATAACAATTAAAACCAACCACACAACGTTTTAAAATATCAAGATTGCCTTCAGTGAGTGGAACAAATTTAAATTGTTGGGGAGAGGTTAGGGAAGGGGGGGAGGGCTGAACAAGCACACGAATCAAAGCTTTGAGAGGGTAAAAAAAAAGAATCTTCAACCCAAAGCCAATGTCAACAAGAAAAAACAAAACAAAAAAAAAACTAAAGATACTTTGAATTATTCTTCGACCCACATCAGACTCGACATGTGCTCACACCAATACAATTATTGCTGATATTTTCCCCCTCCATTTATTTCGAAATCCTAAATAACTTGGTTTCTGTGATCAAGTCAAGTTACAGATACCCGATCCTGAAAGGCTACTCCAAAGCTGGCTTAGTACAGACTACGACAGAGGCAGTGGTCAAAGGTGGATTGACTCTGTATTTTAGACTACCAAGAAAAAAAGAAAAAAAAAATGCTTAAAACCCGTAATCTTCAGTGAGGCAAAAGAGAAGTTCTTCATCCGCTTCTTCACCACCAAGAAGGCTCATGCTTATGAAAAAACCAAGCAGATCAGTAAAACTGTCATCCTCTTCCTCTGAGAAGTACTGTGAGGAGGCAAAGGAGGAACATAAATACACCACCATGAAAAGCACCTAAAGCAGGGGTGTCAAACTCCAGTCCTCAAGGGCCACTGTCCTGCAGATTTTAGATGTGCCACAGCTACACTACAAAACACTGTAATGAAATATCTTAATTACCTCCTTGTGTGGATAAGTTCTCCAGAGTCTTGCTAATGACCTAATTATTCCATTCAGGTGTGGTGCAGCAGAGGCACATCTAAAAGTTGCAGGACTGTTGCCCTCCAGGACTGGCATTTGACAGCTGTGACCTAAAGTATATTAAAGCATTGTGCTCTTACTGAAAACACTGGACTGTTGGAAGAATCTCCAACATGCCGATATAGACACTCCTTTTTGAAGGGACAGCATCCATATCTGTCATAGAAGCAGCATCTCTTCTTACTGGAAAGAAATTTAACAGTCAATAGCTTCGACACATGTCAGACTGATCAGTTACCATTTTCACTGACTAAAAAAAATAAATAAAGCTCAGTTTATAAGTTTCACTGTCTGTACTTTCAACTCACTACAAATGAAGTCAAGGTATAATACACAGCTCCTTTATGTTTCCAAATGCATCCCATTTTCAAACATTTAAACTATAACTATGGTACCTAGTATCCATTTTTAAATCCATCTGGAGAAATACCATCAAGAAGGTAAAAAGGAAATTAAAAGTACAATAGGCTCATCAGGATTTATAGGCAGCAACTGAGACAACTATAAGCTTAAATATATTGCAGACACTTAAAGCTGTTCAAAAGATTACAGTGCAGTTGTGTAAACTGGTTAATTACTTTGAGTGCAATCAAAACAGCATCTTACCCAAATTTTTTCTTGAAAGCACCAATTACATTTTCTTTTTCTTGACCTTCCACCCAGTATTTATTTGGCACATAAAAAGCAGACCTGACTCGACACTGAGGACAAGCCCTGCAAATACACAAGAGGTCAAAACACTTGTGAATGCAACTTTAACTTGCCGTCATAGCAAAGACCTACCTTACGACGTCAAGTCCGATATCTTTTGTTTTCCTCCAGGTCGCAATGCAGTCTAAACAAAAGGGATGATTGCAGTTTGGCAAAATCCCAAAGACCCGGTCTCTCTGATTCTCCTTTTCATAGACTTTGTCCATACAGATCCCACAGACCACATTTTTGCTCTGCAGGAAAGCCAAAGTTTCTTCACTTTTTTCATTGCAAGCTGCTGCAGCTCCATCTTCACACATCTCAGATTTAGAGGCTCTCTATATGCAAACAGAAAAATAGTCACCACCAATTGAGCCCCTTAGATTTGTGGTATAAAATCTCCCATTTACAATTAAGCCATCAAATCCAATACCAACCTCATATCTTCCCTGCCATGCACTTGCTTGAGCAATACCTGAACTTGGGGCCGACTCCAAATAATTTTCTGCCAAGAGAAATTAGGGAACAGTATTAAAATGTTAACTAATGACTCAGTTTCTTGTATTAACCTCCTGTACCTTGTGACAGTTCCTCCAAAACATATTCTGGCAGATTCCCAGTTTCTTGCTGAAGATTGAAGGGATAAATTGCTGACTGTGATCCACTGCATCTCTGCCTGGATGGGACATTGACGCGCCAAAGAGTTGGTTCTGACCCTCTTCTGTCAGAGTAGTGGGGCATACCAGAGGGGGAGGCTACAGGCACTGAACCCCTTCTACCTGGAAATACTGGTCCAACTTGAGGCAGAAGGACATGAAAGAACCTAGTGGCGGGAAATGGATGCGCTTCATAGTCCTTTATAAGTTCAGACAAAATAAAAATGTACAAATTCTAACTTGTGTGTGGGTATGTTGGGTTGGGTTTACCTGCAACGTTCACCATACCAGCAGCCACCTTTCTGAAAGTACCGACATATTTGAGATGCAGGTATAGGGGTGAACTCATGTCTGTACTTGCATCTTCGGCCAAATCTGCAAGAGCCATTTATGAAGCGCCTGTGCAAAATAAAATAACAAAAAAAGATACAGCAGCAATTTACAGTTGGAGGAACTAAGATGTAATGCAAATGTGTGATCAAATAGAACTGGGAAGCAATAAAAAGAAAACAGTTAACTTGGCATTTATAACTATAAGTTATAAATGCATGCAATAGCTACGTAAAACAAATCAAATAAAAACGTAAAATTGCCACGCAATGTCCAAATATGATGGTTTATCAGAACTGACTTCATTTCCTAATCTCAAAGAAACTGCTTTTTCCATTTTCCCGTACCAGCAACAAGAACTACTGCAGTAAGACACAGAAGAGGTTTGGCTCCAACGCCCCTTGTGTCCCATTCATTGATTCATGATGTGCAGATGTTTTCTCTGAAATCTCCTCAATTTTATAGATGAATTTCTAACTATGCATCTGATCTTTTTACCATATATACAGTTAATTTATCAAACTATGATTGTGGTCGCCTCTGACATTACCCAGGTTAAGTACAAAAACTCAATTTGTAGAACATCTGGTCACAAAGGGGCTGCAGAAACTGAAAGGTGTGTTGCGCATCACAATTTACAGTAATTAATGCATCCTAACACCAACCAACTTTACGGTCTCTTTCAACACAATAAATCTCCTTTTTGGGCTTCCTCCGAGCCTCCTGCGCCGAGGCTAAAATCTTCAAATCTAATCAGGTCTCAGTTTGACTCTCAGGTCAAACTGAGAGTTTGAATTTGCCCAAACTCTCAGTCTGGCCTTCATCTCCAAAACATTCAACGTGAGCCGTCCTCCTGATGTACGCAGTCTTGACCATCCAACTGTGTTTTTAAGGGAAAATGCAGTTCTGCAAATACTTTTAAACACCAAAACATGTTCCCCATCAGCAGCAATGTTGGTTTTTTTTATTCATTTTCATTATTTAGTTATGTCGTTTTGGTTTTTGTTTTAATTAACCCAAATTTTTAAAAAAAAAAACCTAATAAAAAAAAAAAAAAAAAAAAAAAAAAAAAGAAAAGAAAAAAGTTGATTAACCCAATTAAGCATTTCCCTAATTGATCCAATTTTAAACCTAAACATTCGACGCTTCCACGGACAGAATATCGGTATCATGGAGACAATAACGGCCAGCAAAGATAGAATGTTTTAACGGTTTGATATATTTAAGAAAAATGGTCCCAATGCAAGGACAAGGTAGCAATAAACCTTCAAACAGCTTTTAATGTCACCCAGTGTTGAACTGAATGTTCGGTAAAAGTTGTTACCGAGTTTGCTTACCGTAGTACCGACAGTCTCTGCAAATGCAGTCACTTCTAAAGTGCAAATTAGCCTTTAATGTGTGATTTCATCTGCTTACCTACAAATGTTTCCACTACGAACCGAGTCCATCCTGTCAACGCGTTTTTCTGCCTTTTTTTTTTTTTTTTTTGAGCTAGCCGCCAACCGAGACACCCTCCTTCTTTCTCTCTAAATAGCTAACAGCTGTTTTCCCCCACTAATTACCGTGGCAACCGACCAATGGGAACTTGAACTGGGCGGTTCTACGTAACGCGCGTAACACCTCATTGGCCAGTGCATGTGTCAATCATAACAGTTCCCAACGGAGCACATGCACCGTTAAAAACGACAGAAAAACTCAAGTGTTATCATTTCTGTTTTATATGTGAGAACTCACTAAACTAAAAAGTGAATATAGGTTATACATGTTACAATAGGAAAATATTTCAAGTTCTACTACATGCTTCTGCAAACAAATTATTCAACCCATCATTTACAGAGGTAGCTTTTTTTGTTTACACTTTTTGGTGTAATTTCTTGCTTTATCAGATCTCTGTGGTAAATGGATTTTCTTATTAGAAACCAGTAATCAAAAAAACAACTCCAAAAAAAGAGCAAGTGTATATTATATTTTTATTTTTAAAATGTGCCTGTTTATTATTATTATTTATTTATTTTTGTGGTCAAAGAAACAAACAAAACAAAAAATAAAAAAAAAGTTTTAAAATTCTAAATGTGTGACTGCTGCAGTGATTTTGGGAGGTGCTGTATCTTACAACTCACAGGTATTGTTCCACATAGCTTATCACCACAAGCAGACAGGAATGGACACGGACATATGAAAAGAAACGCTGTATAAAATGTATAAAATTTTGAAGGATTTGGATGAGAATACCTGTTTAAAAAAAACAAACTGTCGTCACATCACGCATGTTTCTTGCATATGTTAAGATGTGGAAGGTGAGAAAAATGAGCAATTTTTAAAAACTATTTCACTATCTTAAATATAACAAAAACTCCCATCTTTTTTTTGACAATAGCATAAATTGGTTGTACTGAATAATTTGCAGTTTAAAACATAAATCAAATAACTCCTAATTTTAACCCCCTTATTACTGTTTTCTGGTGAGAAAATCCAGTTACCATGACACACACAGACCCAACCAACATCCTTTGCTTTGCATAGCACACTTGACGTGAGCCGATGATACAAAATTTTGCAAGGTGCATTAATAATAGGGATTAAGGCAAAAATAAATGTCAAGATTCGGTAAGACAGTGAAATATTCATACATTTGGAGGTAGATGGGGATAAAGACAAAAGCACAAGAGACTACTGAAAGGTGGATTGCGTAAATCAGAACTGGCAGAAAAAAGTCAAAACTTTTGAGCTGCAACATAAATCAGACACACAAAAGTGAACAGAACTTTTGGATTGTGTATATCTTGAATAGAAAAATTCAGAAACTGAGTTAGACTTTCAATTACGATAGAATCTGCCAGTCGCAATATAATGGTTCTGTATGCTGGTTTCCTATAGAGTCCTCCTGCACCATGGAATTCAACATGTTCATGTTCAAGAAAAGTTTGTTGGTTTGCACGATGGTATATTTGGTAAAACCTAATCTAAACATGGATAAACAAATATACTTAAATCCATGAAATGACGTAATTCATAATTTTCTCTAACAATATCGTCGACAAACACAAATAATTTGTAACATAATGACAGAGAAATGCGCTAACAAAACCAGGAAATGGCAAGTTCAGTTTCCCGCACAAATGAAAGAAAGCTTGATGTCCCTTGTACTTTTGCAAGTCACATGTTTATAGTGTCAGCTAAGTTGAGCTATTTTCACTTGGATCAATGGCTTTTAAGACAAAACCTAAATGAGTTGGATTTCACATTTATTGACAAACAGAAATGATATTGCACAGACACTAAGAGAGCTCTACACTGCTGGAGCCAGCCCAGTTTGTGTTCTTCAAACCAAATGGCAAGGTGGAAGGGTTAATGATGATGATGGTGATGATGTTGTAAACAAATGCCAATTTGTGCATCTTCGGTTGTAATACAATTCTGACAATAAGTACAATCACTCTTTCTAAAAAGAAAAAAACCCTGATCTCCCTCTTCCACTTCAACTGTACCACTGGCGTAGGAACATGAAATGTTTTCCCTTTGCAGCGAAACGCAAAGCATGGATGAGCGAGGAGAAGTTCTCTCTCTCGTTCTCAAAACACCGCTCTGGGGTCAGCTTTGCTATGAGGATGAAACAGGAGCAGCCTCTATAAGAAAACATATCACTCTTCCTGTTAGGTGGCCATTGTGGGAAACTAAGGCTTTGCAGCAAATGATTCCAGATGCTCATCGCACGGGGAGAGCAATGCTGATACTGTGGGAGTTTTCCTGATTGTGATAGCCCTAACAAAGTGAATCTGCTTCATCTGTGAGTTCAAATCCATGCCAACGTATGGAAAACAGTGCTTTCACTGAATGCAGTGTGTTATTATATAACCGAACGATTCTGTTTGTAACAGTATTGCTTGAAAATCAGTCTGTGCTGGAGATTTCTCTAATACATGTCTTTGTAGATCTCCTGTAGTAGAGGGTGGAGCGAGGTCTCCGACTCAGTCTTTTTGATCTTTTGGACGAGCTGAGCGTTCTCCGTGACCAACTGGCGAAGATCGGCCATCTTTTGAAGCAGCTTGGGGAAGAGGTAGAGAGAGTCAGAGTGGTTCGCTTGGAGGTGGAGGTCCAGGGCCTGGAGGATGCTGTCCTGACTTTGCTCCACCTGCTTCACGTTCATTAGCCCGGGACGATCTAGGAGAACAGGAAGATATTTTACAGTAATCAACAACCCAACACTATAATAGTGATGCAGATAAAGCAGAGATTATGTGACATTAAAACCCAATTTGGAGAACAGAAGTTGCACGTTTTGACTCTGTGGCTGCCCAGGCTACAAAATACTTATGAAATAACACAATCC
The DNA here is from genome assembly GCA_903067055.1 of Poeciliopsis paucimaculata. Classification (NCBI taxonomy): domain Eukaryota; kingdom Metazoa; phylum Chordata; class Actinopteri; order Cyprinodontiformes; family Poeciliidae; genus Poeciliopsis; species Poeciliopsis paucimaculata. Next base: position 16,962 of record CAEGAD010005746.1, on the reverse strand, counting down.
TGCATGAATTTTGTTGCAAGTCGCACCATGAGATCCTTTAATTTTTATAGATATTGCTGGCAGTGTGAAAGAAATCAATATAGACTCTCATCTGAGCAGCTTTTAGTTCACGATTCAATTTAAGCGGGGATAAATGGTATGGATCGCGACATCAATTTTCCAGACTCCAATTTTTATCATATTTTCTGGACATTTAAGAACAGCTAACTTTGTCTTATGTTCTTCAAGTAACGACACAACAAAATTACTTTGAACTGCAATAAAGGATTGTTTCGCTGTTTTTGTGGCATCTGGACTAACTTGCAACAGCTGTCTGTTACAAACTACTGGACTTAAAAAAAAGAGAAATGGAAGATCCTAAACTAAATACAGCTTATTTTTAGCAATGTGTGTGAAATTGGTAAATAAAAGCAGTTTAGAGAAATTCCAAAGAAACTGTTGAACTTCAGTTATTTTAACCAACCAGGTAGTGAAATTGCCCTTTTATTTGCTTTCTGAATGAGTCTTCAATATGTAAGTAAAACAGTTAAAATATAAATGGAAAAAATATTTGAATCAAGCTGTAATGTGACAAATCAAATATAAAATCATGTTAATTTAATAAAAGAAAACCTACCGCTCTTATCAGGCATTAGTAGCATTCTGTCATTCAAACAATTTTCCAGGATAAAATGTTTTCTTAGTGTATATCTAGACCTAAAATAAATGATGCAAAATGTATTTCAAGACATCTGAATACAGCAAAGTAACACTATTTAATGTTTAAATGCCACTCTCTCACATCAACTTTGTCTTCATAAATTAATTGTGAATAAAACACAATTCACATTTTGATGAGTTAGTCTGAATTGAAGGCTGTAGTATACACACTTATCAGAACAAGATCTTTGTTGATTATTAATAAACTTGTCATTCAACCAAGAAGTGTGTTTCTAATAAGAAAATGATATTAGCGATGGTATCTTTTAAATGTAATAATATAACGTCATTCTAAATTATTTAATAACATTATATTGCATGAAAATATTACATGTTAAAAATTATTTCCATCCTAAATAATCAATTGAAAACCTTCGCTGACATTAGAGCAATCAAATACTCATTAGAATTACAAATTTTTTCATTGGTAATAATACATATTTTACAATGAGATCCATTTCTTTAAAGGTTGGAAGGCCTCCTAGCCATCACCCTAATTAACCCTCTGAATTAAAATTGGGCCACTTTAAAACATAAACTATTTGTCTTAAAATTAATAGATTACTTCAAATCTAAATGTGCTAGTATGAATTATTCGGTGCTTACGTGCAATCTGTTTATCGAGAGATAATTCGAAATGATATAGACGCTCACATCCTCATTACAGCTTTCCTTGCTAAAAACCATACCAATAGAGGAGAAATTTGCCCCCACACCCTGTCTCATATTACCCTCATTCTGTTTCTATTAAGTCTGAAATGATCTTTAGAGGAAAATAAGTGAGTGGAAGGCGTCGTCCATTTCAGAGAAAACAGAAGCTACGACTGTTTTCTGAGAATCTTTAGCCTTGCACTGCTTTAGTCATGCTTGAAATCGTTTTCCTTTGAATTTTCAAGACAGTATCGCCACCTGCTGGTGCAACATTTGTTACTGCATTTCTGAATGTCTGGATGGAATACAGCACAATGTAAATGCTGCTTTTTTTTTTAACTTTTTTTTTTTTTCCCCCAAAATGTTAATGTATTAAAATTATCAAGAGTAGCATAGCTGTAAGAATAATAGAAAGATCAATGGCAACGTGGCTTAGCTAAGATAGACAGAAAAGTGATCCTGGATCATCATTTACTAATATTTATGTATGCCATATCAGCACAAGGACCAGCTATGATGTTAACATCACAAGGGTTTGAACAGTTTTACCTTCCTGTACAGACATATTTCATATATCCTGGCTGACAGAACATAACTGCTTTCGTATGTGTTTTTTGACCAGAAATAGGGTGGATTCAGGATGCAGAAATTGTGTTGTTCTAGTCAAGTGCTGTGTCGGCCATTTTTTAATTTTTTTCCACTCTCATGCCAGAAATTCTTTTCCAAGACACTTCGTTTTTATATAGCGGCAGAAACGTCAAAATCTGAACTGTTGTTGCATTTGATCTTACAGGAGTGGAGAGACCAGATGGGCAAATCTGTCCAGACCAGACACAGAGAAACGATGCCAATGCTTCTGAGAGGAAGCGTGGAAGTGGTTTAGGTCATTCAGCGTGGATGTCACAGTTAAAAACACACACTGAGGCTCTTTGTTGACTTTATAAAAAACAGCTGCCTTACTCAACAACAACGTGGATGGCTTGCCACCACAGGGAGGCGGAGGAGGGACCACAGCGAAGTAGGGCAAAGTCAAGAGTCAAGACTGTTTAAAACTTGCACAAATGCCAACATCATGGCCAACAACCTTTGTACTGTGGTAAGAACTGGTGTTTTAATCAAAAACAATACTGGGGCCCACTCAAACTCTTGAAAGACAATGCCAATACTGGTTGGGATTGAAGGGGACATTTTGAAGAATTTGAAACATTTATAACAAGCTTTTTGTCTAAGCAGTTACAGATTTGAGTGGACTTTGGGGGCATTTGAAGTGCTTAGAAACAATGTTATTAGCATTCATCATCAGGCTTACATCAGCCAGCCCGCAACCAGACAAGAACATGGCCTTGTAGAAGTATTTACATGCCTTGAACTTTTCCACATTTTCCCTCAAAAACAATTTTAGTTTTATTGTCTTGCTTGGCAATTTTTTTGTGCTGGGGCAACACACAATAGGGTCTAATTGTAGAAGAAAAAAAAAACAAAACAAAACACAGCTTTTGCTTTTTGAATATTCAGTAATCCAAATGTATTCAGCCCCTTTACTTTGATACACCTAAATAAAATCCAAACCATTTCTTTCAGAAGTGTCTTAATTAGTAAACAGAGTTCTCTTGGGTGACATGTAACCTCAGTACAAAATCAGTGGCTCTGTGCTTCAGAGGTTTGTTGGAGAACATTAGAGAACAAATGCCATCATGAAAACCAAGGCACACGGCAGATAGGTCAAGAAATAAACTGCAGAGGTCGGTAATAAAACAAAATCTGGCTCTTTGGACACCTAAAGAGAGCACTGTTAAATTAATGACGTGAATATGCTAGAACTGCAACCCTACCAGAAAACCTACACTGGCAGATGGGAGCATAATGCTTCTCTCCCGGAGTAATTCTACTCTACTTTGTGTTGATATAAAGCACAAACCACTAATGAAATAAACTGGATGTTTGGTTTTGACAAGCACCAAACAAAATTACTGACTGTGGTTGGTCAGACTCTTTACAGTCAGACTAAAGGCAGACATGGGTGGAAATATGTGTTCTTTTTTTCTTTGAAAATTAAGGTGTAAAACAATAAATAAATAAGAAAATACTACCTGCACCACACATCAGTTTTTTTTACACTTTACCCACCAACTCTCTATCTCACCTCCGCAGAGAATAATGGCAGCAACAAACAGGGCCAGGTCACTGTCATCCAACTCCAGAGCATTGAACTTGACAGCAAACTCAAACTTTGGCTCCATGATCTCACTGAAGGGCTTCCGTAAGCTGCGTAGAAACTCCCTCGTCACAAAGCCTTTCCCGTTGGCCACCAAAAGTCCGTCCTTGTTCATGAGAGACGGCAGCATGGCGAAAATAGCCTCGTGAACACCATATTTGAGCAGCGTCACCTGCAGAGAGCAACGCACAGGTGTCCATTTGTGCTTTCTGCACGTCCGAAAACAAGCCTGCCTGTTGTTTCCGGAAAGCGAGGAGACGGCGACTCACCTGGTCATTGAGGAAGAGGTCCACGAACCCTGGAATGCTCTTGGCAAACTCCGTGAGCTCTCGCACAGTCTCCACCGTGGTGCACTGACAGCGGTAGAACACGTGAACGCCGATCTCCTTGGTCAGCGGTGCGCCTGGAACCAGCTGGCTCCACACCAACCCGCTTTCTGCTTTCCACAGCGTGTCCACGTCGTAGATCACAAATGGCTGCCATGGACAAAAACAACGTCAGAAACCACCTCTAACAAATACCAGCTTAGGGTGTATGATAAATACAAGAATTATGCACCTACACTGAAATCACTCTCTGGGTCTTTTCTTTTTCAAATGAAACCTACTCAACATTGTTGACCATTTTTCATTTGAGCATTTTATATTATGCATGCACCTCTGTGCGCTGACATTTATAATAATAATAAAAAAAGACTTAATTTTTCTCAATCCATCGATCAATTATCTGGGGTCACGTCAGCAGCCCAGGCAGAGAAACAGAGACTTCCCTCTGCCCAGCCACTTGTGCCAGCTCCTCCAGTATGTCCTGGGTCTCCTACCAGTGAAATGTGGCCAGAGACGCCTCACCAGGGAGGCATCCCTCCCAAATGCCAGACTCCTTAATCTTTTCAGTAATTATAATATTTCTAAAATCACAGGTTTAGCATTTTATCCAAAAATTTAAAACAAATAACTAAAATACTATGTAAAAACACAGGCCTCAAAGCACTCAGAGAGCAAAAGAAGGTTATACTGGTCTGTAAAAACTCACAAATTAAAATGAAGTCGGAAAAGCTGCTATTTTCCATGGATGCATTAAAACACATGATAATTTTGCCCTATCTCCTGTGATGGGGCATTTGAGTAAAATCAAAATTAGAAGCAACAGTTTCAACTCACAGTGCCGAGAACAGACAAAGCCTGACGAAAGTTTTAGCTGTGACTGAGTTTAATGCGCTTTTCCGGGTAAAACCAAAACGTACTGCGGTGCTGCTGGTTTTGCCAGTCAAGATGTTGCGGGCCCTCTTCTTGGTCATACTGAGGTTCTTCAGGTAGGCTGTGTTCACTTGCTTGGCCAACGTCTTCAGGTCGGAGCCGCCCGGTTTGCTGAGGTTCAGCTCCTCTGCGAGCAGGCCCGCCACCAGCTTCTTCCTCTCCGCCTCAGGCATGCGTCCGTATCGGATCGCTGAGGAAACGCACACATGGATATCACAATTACAAATCAGTCAGAGTCAGGTTTTATTTAACAAAATGCCATGTTAGAGCTGTGGAATGTAACTTTTATAAAAACATATGCTTTTTACAGATTAGTTAAAATTATCATTAAGATGTGACAGTATAGTATGACAGATAACTTGTGAGAAAAGTTCCTTTGTCTTCTCCCAGAGTCCAAAATAACCAATCAGAACCAGGAATAGGGTCTTAGCGTCGCCAATCACTCTCATGCTCACTCTACCCCTCCTTGCTCTGTCAACTTAGCCTGCCACGAATGCTAAGGCTAGTTAGCAAGGTCACCGATGACGGCGGATAAACAGCTTTTCTGGTGCAGAAACTTGTTTTTCCATTTAGCAGCATGTACACAAGCATGACTGATGGCGCTAAGATCTTCCTCTTTGCTTTGATTGGTTGTTTTTTGTGCATTTCTTCAAACAGCAATAGCAGCTCAGGGAGAAGGTGGAGGAGGATCAATCTTTTCAGATGTTATCTGTCTTATATTAAACTGTCACCACATGGTGAGAGTTTTAACAAATATGTTGAAACAACACATCTTGCAAAAGTTACACACTGCAGTTTTAAAGGTTTTACGTCTTCGATTAATACAATTGTTATTTATCCTTGAATGCGAGAGCTCTTCCCCTCTCACCATCATGGGACATTCCCAAAGACAGGCACTTCTGAAAGCGACAATATTGGCACTTGTTACGATTCTTCTTCTGAATCTTGCAAGAACGCTCACAGCGCTCGTACTCCAGTTTCATCCGCACGGTCCGTCGGAAAAAGCCCTGAATCAGAGACAATGCAACCGGCTTAACAACTACAACTTCCTGCACTCACAAACACACAAAGAACATATTGTTATCGATATTTGTAAGCCTGCGGTGTTTGCTTCCGAGACAGTTAAACTGTTACCTTGCAGCCTTCGCAGGCGTGTACTCCGTAATGGAAGCCAGACGCCTTGTCCCCACAGACCTTGCACTCCACGCTGATCCCAGAAGCCGCGTTGTCTTCTCTGCCAAGACGAAGCTGCTCCGAAAGTGACGGCGAAGACGTTTGGGAAAGATCTGCCGTTTTTAAAAAGCAGGAATGTTATAGCTCGAGAATTTTGTTTCCTCATATTCTTTTCGCCGCCTTCTTTCTGTGTTTTCACCTGTGTAGCTTGATGATGCGCCGTTGTCCTTGCTGTGACTGCTGTCCTGATTTTCACTGTCCTTCCGTTTTTTCTTCTGTTCCCCTTTCAGGCCTTTGGAAGGAAGCGCCTCCCCCTTCTCCTCCTTATCCTCCTCGTCTTCACTCTCCCGGGTCTTCACCTCTCTGAGGTCCGTCGTCTCCGACGCGCTGGCGGCCCCGCAGCTGTCCGAGCCTGCCGACTCCACCTCCGGAGGCGTCCACCTGTCGTCCGCCTTGTCCTGAGGAGATTTGGCCTCGCAGTAGCCATTCACCCTGCTGTGCTGCTCTGTGGCCGATTGCTGAAACCCGTCCATGGTTCCTGTTGAAGCTGACTTGGTGGCTCATCTCATGTCACGTAGCCATCACAGCTTGATGTTCTAAAAACAAAGTCACTTGTTATGTTTCAGTGTAAAAATAACCGCATGTATCTTTCATGTAGATTATATACAGAGCAAGAATGTACAGCTGCCAATATTTAAGTGGCTCCACATGCCTACGTGTCTACTAGCTGTCGATGTGATATCCAGGATGTGAGGGGTTAACAATCTGATTTTAAGCATGGCAAAACACTCAGCAGACCCAAAACAGTCCTCTTCATTTCTGTTTGATGTATAAATATGCAGGTAAAAACACTGTAAGCAATTCTAGACTCACATTATCTTGATAAGCTTTCTGAAAAACGCATTGAGTGATCTTTTAATCCCTCTTTACGCATTTAGTGCTGTCTACTTTTTTTGTTTGCTTGTTTGAAGAGCTCAAGATGTCGTGAGATTACATCCGGATTTGAAGAACATTTAAGACACGAGCACGGTCTTCACCACATTAAATCCAGCTTGAAATAACCAAATAGCAGCGCGAGTCTAAACCATGAAGGGGCCTCGTTGCTAGTTTCAGAGAGACATCCAAGAGTTTAAAAGAGCTATGGTTTCAGAACTATTACAGGCTTCCGTCATACAGCTCTTGAGGTTAAAAGATGCCAGGAAAAAAAATTGAGGTGACCACAGATATCTGGCTGAGTCTCTCCCCCAGCTACTACTGCAAGCAGCTATTGAGCAAGCTGAAAGGGAAATATTTCAAGGATTTATTTTGGTTAGGAAAAACATCAAATTAGTTCCTCAAAAAAAAAAAAGAAGTGAAAATTACATGAGGCTCATATGTTTGTTTACATTAAATAACTAAATATTATATACTCTAATGCAGTGTGGTACGAATGCGATTACTTTATGGCAATGATTTTAGTTTTAAGACAGGCCAGATCAGGGATCTCAAACTCCAGTCCTCAAGGGCTACTGTCCTGCAGTTTTTAGATGTGTCACAGGTACAAAACGCTGGAATGAAATGGCTTAATTACCTCCTCCTTATGTATATAAGTTCTCCAGAGCCTTGCTAATGACCTAATTATTCTATTCAGGTGTGGTGCAGCAGAGACACATCTAAACGTTTCAGGGCAGTGGCCCTCCAGGACTGGCGTTTGACACCTGTGGTCCAGATTTTATAGCCCCCATTTGTCTGAATTGTTGGATTTTAGTGTCTCATCTTATAACAATATTCCTGTTTTTGACCAATCAAGCACAGTAATAACATGTATATGTTGGTTTTTTTGGCAGTGTGGGCAAATGCCAAAACGTAAAAAAGAAATCTGCGGTTGAATAAATCTTTTCAGGTGAGCAAGTAATGAAGTGCTCTTCCAGACAGACAGCTGCTCTGATTTCAGAAAGAGGACTAGGCCCAGCAGGTGACATGGCTCCTCAACTCATGACTGTGGAAACTTCAAGCTTGGATAACGTGTCGCTCTGATTTGCTTCCTCCAAACTCTGAGTCCATAATTCCCTATAAAAAATAAGACACTAATGACATCATCTCTGGTTCAGGAGTGGCTAAGCAACAAGAATAAGACAACATGTCTACAAAATATTAACCAGACTTTAGTTTAGATGTATAAATCCCAAAGGATCAGCAAAGAATCCAGTTTCTGTTTGCATCCTGAACATGTCTCATTTTCCTCCTCTGCCTCAAAGCTTGCTCTCTCTGCTGCTGCATGGCAACATCTGTATTATTGTTTGCCTCAGCTGCTTGGCAGGGTGCACAGTGTGTCTTTGAGCTGCTTTAAGGGGAAAGGGCGCATGCACTATGTACACACTGCGCTGCACTTACAGAGGAGCTTTAAGGGGAGGGAGGTAGTATTTTTACCTCCGGAGCCCCCTAGCGGATGAATCCGTCAGCGTCCGTGGCTTTTTGAGCCGTGATTGAAAAACACATTGTTTATTAGAAGTCAACAGACAAAGCGGATACACCGAGGGTCAATGACGTGCAAAGGCCAGACTGCGGTTCCTGTCAGGTTTCCAGAAATTAAACACCGGGAGTGTGGAGGGTTGTCCGAGCAGACAACCTGTCACACTGGTTCTCGGAAGTATTTGCTAACTTACTGAGCACTGAGTCACTACCACGACTAATGTAATCGGATACAGGCGACTGAGAAATCATGAAAAATAGGATAGACGGCGTCAAACCGGGTTCAAAGCGAACCACATTACTCTCAGAAGCAGTCTCTCGGTTTGCCTCTGCTAGCCGTCTCAGCTAGTTAGCTCCTAACCTTGATATTGACTGAGTACTATTAGCTAGCTGTTAGCAGCTAGCTCACATTCCTCTGCGATAGACGGCGTTTTTCTGGCTACCTCGTTGGCTTACCTTCCCCACTGGAGCGCCTCTGGTTCTGGGGGATGTTCCCGCTACGAGAGTCGGCGAAAGCAAGCCAGCGGGGAGAGCCGTGCAGTCCTCGGGTCGATCGGCTGTTGACAAGTTGTTACAGGCTCATAAACAAGAGCTAATGTCAGACAGCTAACTAACACAAACTTAAGACAGCGCAGGGCCCTCGTGTTGCAGCTGGGAGGAGAAAGTGTAAACATGAAAAAAGGATGTGTTTACTACTATATCCTGTGTAAATAAGTAAAGTTAAGCGGTAATCCCTCCCTTGTTCCCCCCCTCTCTCGCTGTGTGTCGTTCATAGCTTTCCTTTGCCCTGCTTCACTCCTCCTCCTGCTCCTGTCACATGTCAGGGCACACAAACGCACCACACTGAACCAGCCAAACACTCAACTCAGGCCCCTTCAGTGTTTTCTGAATAAATGACATCATAAAATCAGATAAGAAAAACCACACGAAACAATCCAGACAAACACAACTTAGTCTGTATTATAACATAATCTGTCCCAAAAAATCTTAGGCAAATTTTTTGACTGCAATTTGTCTAAGATCCAAGAAGAGAGTGCGCTTTAATTAGTGAGATGTTATCGAGATGAATTGTGATGAGGTCAAAACGACCAGGCCGGAGGCAGCACTGAGGGAGTTGGGTCCTGATGACCAGGTATGTCACCGTGATACCTGCTGAAGCGTGAGATGGGTGCACAGACCCAAACAGATGGCATCTAGGTGGAGAAGCTTCAAAAGGAAAACGTACTCGAGATGAATACTGGAGAAGATTGAACTGGGCAAGAGGAGATCAGACAGAGAACCTGCCAACATGGCCATGGTGACTCTTGGGGAGCTACAGAGATCCACACCTTAGGAAATTTTGTTGATCGGACAATGTAAGTCCTGTACTCAAAAAAACCTCCTCTTTATGTAAAAACGGTAACGATACGTGGAACAAAGGGTGTCGGAAGGGCTGTTTAAAGTTCGCCACATACCAAATAGGTGACAGAACGAAGATGTGGAAAAACATGTTCTGATCAGATGAGTACGAGGGTTGGATAACTAACAGTGGATATCATCCTGAATTCACTGTGCTCACAGTGAAACACTGTGCTGGAGGTATCATGCTGTGGAGAGCCTTTTGTTTTTCTCAGTTGTTTTGGTGCATTTTTGAATCGCAAAATAATAATTGCATTTCTCAAAACATTTTGTACGAACAGCAAAGCACTATGCAAAAGTCTCAAAAGCCTTAGTTCATCTCTGAGACAAATATTTGTGACAATGAACATGCCAGTGCATCAGTTTGACAAGTCCATGTGTCATTGTGTTTGACAGTCAAATTGCTCAGTCATGTGGGATGCTCTGTTGTAAACGATTGCTAAAGTTTTGATCACAGGTATTGTAAATTGTAATTGTTGGAGATCAATGGCAAGAGAGCAGATACGATTCACATCTACAGTTTGATAGGCCGTGTCATTGTGACATATTAAAGTACAGCACTGCAAAGCACAAAGAAGAAAAAACAAAACAATAGTAGAAACATAGGGAACATAGGACAATCTCCTTAAGGAAAACTAGACATGCAGTGCTCTAGATATCACAGTTCAGTTTTCCTGTACTTTCCATCTACGTGGTGGTTAAAAACTCCTCAGTAGGGTTACGAAATGAGGAGTAGGGTGAGAGGAACTCCATCAGCGCCACGCTGTGGATCACAAACCATTGCCTCATGATGCTGGAGCGATGGAAACTGGCTTATGTGCTTGGCCTCTTCTGCCTCTTCCTCTGTTTTGTCCCCAAATCATTTTCATCTTATCTTATCACAAGCTTGTAAAATCATTTAAAACTAGAAACTTTTCAGAAGCAACTCATGACAGTCAGACTACAGGGACTTGCTGAAGCTTGTTTAGAAGAAATGACAGCCGTGGGTCGTCTTTGGAGCGATCCTTAGAGCCTGGCACACCTTTTGCTTGGAAATGTCTTATTTATACAAACGTTTTCAGATCTCTTCTGTCATTCTCTTCTGGGTTCAAGTCAGGGCATGCTTTAGGTTATGTGTGAACTGTGGGAATAATGTTAATGCATTGAAGACATTTTGAAATATTTGCAACACAAACAGTCTTTTTTATTTAATTGATTATATTAATCAGGACAAATTGTGTTAAAAATCGCTCCTATGTTTTTGCACTGGCCATGTTATATTTACAGTAAATTTTATCCTGCATAACAAACCCTTTAAATAAAAATCAAGAGATGTGAAACGTTTTTTGTTTTTGTTTTTTTGCAGCCAGAGCCATCGTGCATGTCAAGCTTAACTCCTGAGTTTTTACACTACTGAATAAAATTACATCATCAAATAGCTCAAATGATCAACAAGGACTGGTTTGGTTTTATTATCCGAGTCTGAGGCTCTCACATTGCAAGGTTAAAAAAATATCCTTGGCAGATTTCTGATTAATCATGTTTTTTTTAATTTCAGAAACCAAGTACTAGAAGAATTAATATTATAGTTTAATTAAAAATGCACTTTTACGGTTAATCTTGTAGATTTACTTATGATGTAATAAAAATGGAGACACAAATTAAAAAATTTTTTTTTTGTTATAGCCGTTGGTCGCTGATTATCTTTTTAAAATTCAAAACACTTCCATCATGACTAAGAACATGAGTTCTGATGTAAATGAAGAGATAACTTCCTTTGATATGAAGCATTTATGTTTGTAACGGCAAATCCAAATAATTAATCAATTTTCATTAAAACATTGTCAAAAATTAAATACGTTCGAATTGAACCCCCTACTTAAAGGTAATTCTGGTTAAAATATAAACGTATGTTCTGCAGTTAGAGGATTTAGTCAGGCGATGTCCCTGTTCGCTCAGGACAAATGAGCAAAGGGTATCAAATTAGTCAGTGGTGACACGTTGCAAACCGACAAATGATGTAAGACCAAATTCAAAGTAAAGCAGGCTTGCAGCTCACACAAAGCCGAGTGGGCGTAAACCATCGATTCTGAAACCTGCATGGCATTCTACTTTTTCACTTGTACAAGAAAAAAAAAAAAAATGTCATTGCATCTAATCTTTTTATAAATGCATTACTGGAGGTACTTTATGTGTGTGATGATCGGCAAATTCAATGTTGCACATAAATAGGCTCATGAAAGAGAAAATTTTTAAAGTAGTTAAGACATTGATTCACTTTTTTTTATTTACAGTCATGTTAGGTGACATTAGAAACAGGAAGTTGTCTCCCCTCCCCTCTCTTTCGAACTCTGTCTCTCTATTTCCTGTTTGTCAGGAGTGAAATGATGCTATTAACTAATACTGAAATAGATCTGTACAGATCAAAAATGTACATTCCAAAAAACAAACCAGAAAATTACATATGTAAAAATGACACAGGGATAGCTTTCTTCATTTACGTAAGGATGAACTTCCTTTACGTCCCGTCTGTAATTATCATTGCTGAAACAGCAGCCTGGATCCTTTTTTTCTTTTAACTTAGAGGCCCTTTTACTTGCACCGAGGTATCTTCTCTGTTCACATCAGGCCTCACACAAGAAGTGGTAGGAGTATTAGTCGAGCAATGTTCAGTGAAATGTCTCAAACGGTTACTGTTTTGGATCTGAGGTCAGTAAATTCATCTTGCAATAAAAACAGTAGTAATGAAAATTCAGTTTTAAGTGCAGAAGTCCTGCAGCCTTTCACACTTGTCTCACTGAGCTTCCTGTTAGAAAATGCAATCAAAAGAGCAGGCTCTTATGATTCATGCTCTTAGGGGATGTCCATGTCTCCGTTGGAGGCGTGCGAGTGCCGCTTCTCCAAGTCGCACCCGGTTCTGTTGTCCACGTTCTCTTTGCTCTCCTCGCTCTGGTCCTCCGATCCAGATTTCCTTCTGAGACGCAACCCGGGGTCCCGCTGTGTCGGGATCTGGAAGGACTGGAAAGAGCTGCCCAGAGACGGCCTTTTCTCTGTAAAGAAAAAAAATATATATGGAAATCAGAAGGTAAAATTGAATTTTGGTGAAGCCTATGGAGGACATAGTGAACTGTTTGGGCGGAAGAAGTTTCAAAGAGGAAATTAATATGTTAGACTGTAAAAAAAAAACACTATGGAGGAAGTATATTTAAAACTGAGTTGAGTCACACCTACTTTGTAGACTTCTATGTAAAAGAAGTTCAGCCTTTAAAAAGGTCTTTCTAAGATTTCTTTTGGACTTTGTCTGGTTTTATTCTAATTTTCTATGTTTTCTGAGACGTTAATGTGCTGGTGAGTTCTTAAAGCAAGAGAGAAAGTGCACAAAAAAGGAGACGAAAGAAGAAGTCTCGTCATCTCGATCAGATGATAAATATCTGAATGTCATGTCATGAAGCAACAGGACAAAAATCCAGCTCCAGCCTGACACTGGGCCTGAAAATGTACATCAGCTTTTAGCTGATCCTCGACTTTTCGCTTTTTCTCTTTTGAGGAAAAACCTTGCTGAAGCAAAAATAGCAATTTCTGGGAATTTTACAATGGATTCAGCGAAATAAATGGGAACAAGTTGGGTCTGTGTGACAGGCTGCTACTTACAAAGAGCCTTAAGATTCAATTCGAAAATGGCTCTTTGCAAACTTGTCTGCTATGTGTCAATACAAACACTGCTTCATTCTTTGAGCTTGGCAGCCTTTTCATGCCTCAATGAGTCATAGGTCAGAGTAAAGTGGCTTAAACAAAATAACATTCCAGTCAAAATGGCCGCATACTGAACTGAAAATGAGCGAAAAAGCGTCCCACGTCCAAAGAAAAGATTTGATAAATCTTCACCAGTCATGAGAAATATTTAGCCAGAGCACTTTACCTGGTACTTATGTTGTCTCTTGGATGAGAAAAAAATATTTTGCTAAGTAACCTTAGTAAGACAAGCTTCACATTTTTTTATATCTGACATTGTTGGTTTCATTGCAGGACACTCTCTGCTGCAACTGCAGATAAAATGGCTGCAGGTCAATTCACTCCTTCCAGCGAACATCACCATTTCAGACCCAACTCACCCCTTCCTGCTTCCATGTTGTATCTGACAACATCTACATTTTATTTGACACCAGAGGCACTTTTACCAGAACACAGCATAAAATTAACCAGAACATCTCAAAAGGAACATTTAATTCAGCCTCCAACGCTCCCTAAACTAAGATCCAAGCTTACCGCCTGGTCCGATCGGCCGCATCAGTCGGTTCATCTGGACGTTCCAGTGTTTGACGTTGGTGCTCGCCTGGCGAAGTTTCCTCTGAGCAGCCTGTCATGGGAAGAAAGAAACCCTCTAAATCATCTTTTAACCAAGAGGAGCACAAAATATTATCTCAATTCACTTTACAAGACCAGCAGACGAAAGTAATTGAGAACAACTTCAATATCATATTTTGATATCATTCCATGCAGTCCAAAAATATTTAAACTATCGCACTGACTTTATTATGTATATAATTATGATTCTGCTGTTCGACAGAGAAGCTCACAACCCACATCCTGAGCAAGCATCTAACTTTCTTCTTAACAGGAAGAAACCAGTTTGACCATCCACCAGTCAGAGTCAGCTTTGATATTCTGATTAATTCATAACCATGAAATTCAGAGTAACTTTCTCTCCTGCCGTTGCCTCATGCACATTGACGATGCAACGTTAACGACTCCATCCTCTGTCACCACATCCTGCAAAGTCACTGACTCATTGGCTGGATTTCTTTAAATAGACCCTTTTTCTTTTTCTTTTTTTTTACCAATTGGCATAAAAGTAGGTAGGTAAATCTGAGTCTGTACATACGATTGGACAGATTTAACTACGTATTTCTACATATGCACTGCATCTGATTGTCTTGGTAAGTGCTTTGAGATACCTGTTTTTCATTATTTTTGTTGAAAGATTTTACAAAAGCATAAAAAAGATATAAGTAAACTTTTAATTCTGAAGGTTACAATTTTGTGACAATAGTTCTGGTTGTTCAGACCTAAATTAAGGTCTGAAAACTCTTTATTTAGTTTTCACTGCAATACCTTACACAACAAAAATATGCATGGAGATGCACAGATTAGGCCTTTCCTCGCTGGATTATGTTTTTTCAAGGACAAGACAGAATGTTTTGCAGGTTCTTTGGCAAAGGCTGAAGTTTTAATCCAACAGAAAATAAAGGAGTTACAAAATTAGAGCCATTTATGTAGAAAAGCATCAAAGGTAAAATTTATCTGATTGTTTTTACACTTCAATCAAATTACTTGGATGGATGAACATTGATTAAGTAAAAAGAAGAAAAGAGATTTCCAGTATTTGATGTGCCGATTGTGGGTCTGATAGAGATTAAGTAGTACATCTCTAATTTTACAGCATGCCCTGTCCAACTCAAAACAGAAAGTTTCTGTTTTTTTCAAGAATCCCTTTGTTTCCCGTCAGCATTTTCCGCTCGATTATTGACCAAGACATTATGATTCAAGTTCATCTTATTCCCTGTGGCAAGTAGCGTTGCTTTGTGGCCTTTTTCTCAGACCCTGACTGGAATGATGCAGCTGCTTTTTATTATTACAAATAATGTTATCAAACATGTATAATTCCAGCTAATAAAAAAAAATGAGTCACACTCTGTTAAAGGAATTATTTTCTCTTTTTTGTTGAAGTTTAGCTCTGAGGTTTGACTCATTTTACTCGGAGAAATGAAGGACATATATGGGCTCTGTGTGTGCGTGTGTGTGTTTTCCACTCACTACTACATCCTGGTCAACCCTGTGTCTGTTGGCTCGGACCTCTTCCAGCTGCCTCTGTGCCTCATCCAGGGCCCGAGACTTGACTTCCATTTCCTGCTTTAGCTCCTGTTTTTCTCTCTGTGTTTTCAGGATGTACTCCTCCTGCTCCTCCTGCAGGGCCATTAGGGCCTTCATTTTCTCCTCCTCCTCAGCCAGTAACCTGAGGATGAAAGGTAAGAGAAATGTGCAAGGTCAACTGTGTGATCAGAGGCTTTCAGCTGAATTAGCACCAAGTACAGACAAACAGCTGCCAACTTCCTCTGCCATGCAGGCCGACTTCCTCAGGAACATAACCCAGCATGAACCCCAGAGCTCGAAATCTACTGTCTCTGCATAAAAGTGTCTCTTTGGCCACAGCTTTATGCGTGCATGTGTTTTGGAACATCTACCTCGCCTGAGCGTAACGGAAGCCCTCCTCGTCCAGCCTGGCTTTAATCTCCTGCTGCAGTGCCTCCTCCAGACGCTTCTGCATCTCCTCCAGCTCCTGGATCCTCTTCCTCTGCCGCTCTGCTTCCTCCTCCTTCAGAGCCATCTCTGCCTGCATGCTAACTCTGGCCTGTAGAGTAACGTCAAAGAAGAAGAAAAGTTAACCGAGTTCCTCCTTTTTACTTTTTAAATGCTCTGCTCCGTTTCCTGCCCTGCTCACCTCCTCCGCCTCGCGGAGCTGAATCTCCAGAGTGCGCTGGAGCTGCTCGTGCTGCTGGCGTCTCCTCTGCTCGTCCTGGTCCATCAGGACCTGCGCCTGCTTCTGCGCCTCCTTGAGGAGCTCCAGCTCCGCCAGCTTGCGCTCCCTTTCCTCCTGCAAGGCCCGAAGCCTCTGCAGCTCCTCCTCTTTGGCCTGTCGTCGTTTCTCCCGCTGCTCACGCTGCTCTCGCCTCTTCAGCTTCAGGTCTTTATGCAGAGACGTTTTGCCCTCCACGTGCAGCCTGATGGCCGTCTGAATGGCTGTGAAGACGAAGAGGATGAAGTTCAAGGTCTTTGGCTTTTGCTATGCGACTCAAAGAACAGAAGCGTCCTCTCTGACCTGCCGTCCACTCCTGTCTTTGTTTGGTGTCCGAAGCACTCATTTCATAGGTTTTGGACAAGGTTTTCAAGCAAAACATGCACCTCTTCCCATCTCGGTCAGGCAGCACCTGATCAAACACATAAATGCAGAGAATTTAAATTATACATGTTAGTGTTGTAGTGCTCGAGTCGCCATTATTGATGGTCTCGGTCTCGTCTCAGACGCATTTATACCCCGTCTTGTCCTGGTCTCGGACTTTGAGGACTCAGGATTTTATTTCA